>JAIPMN010020317.1:8912-24940 GCA_020650975.1 Apostichopus californicus | reverse complement strand
GGGGGGGGGGGCGGCTGCCCCCTTCGCCCCCCCCCCTTGGATACGCGCCTGATAACACCTCTACTTCGAGAACTTCATTGGCTACCAATTTCCTATAGAATCATCTACAAAATTCTGCTCATTGTTTTCAATCACTGAACAAAATGGCTCCAATTTACATCTCTGAGTTCCTAGAGGAAGTTTACTCACCATCACGGAACCTTCGTTCTAGCAATATGTTTCTCCATCTGGAACAGAGATCCAGACACTCATGGGGTGATAGGTCTTTTGAGGTTGCTGCCCCTCGTCTTTGGAATGCACTAGTACTTAAACTGAAGTCGTGCGACAGCATTTTGGCTTTCAACTGAAGAACTCCTTAAAACCCATCTCATGCGTGAAGCTTTCGGTGATTTAGATTAATTTTAACTTTTTCTGTTTCTTTTACCATACCTTTTGTTTGTCTATTTTCACCTTCAGCGCACCACAGGGCGGATAAGTGCGCACTATAAATCGCTATTATTATTATTATTTATTGATACGTAAAACAACTGGGGAAGCGGTTTTAACAAAATGGCTTTTGAATGAACGAATATCAAAACAGCAAAGAGGACAATAAACAATATAACCAAACTCTGAAATGTGTAAAGTTTGAACATAATAGGCTAGTTTGTTGGCCAGGCAAGTTATTGTGTAGTTTTAATTTAATAAGATTTCTGATTTTAATTGATTTTTCAAAGTTTTCTACAACTTTCCGTAATCATTATTCACATCAGCTTTCGAGATTGTTCATGGATTTCAGACTATTTGCATACTTTTCGCTTGTTCATGTCCCTGTCTGGTATCACTTCATTTCCGCTAAAGATAAATCCAGACTGATAAAATTCCTTAAGTATGCATCACAAATACTGCATATCGACTATCAATCATTAAGAGAGGAAGTAAATGGAGCTGCTAGGAGAGACTTCGTCAGAATGACAGAAAATATCAGGAATGACGAAAAACACCCACTGCATGTCCCACTCATGAGTCATCTAGTGAAGTCAACCAGAACCCTCAGAAATCCCAATATCTTGCCCAAATATAGAATTCAACTGTATACTTTTGAATGAATAGAACGATTAGGGTTAGGTTAAGTACTCCAGTTATGACCATCATACATGCAAGAGTGGTAAGTGGGGTGGGGGAGGGGGTAGACTTTTATTGTTCTTGTTTTGTTCAGGAAAAGTAAGAGGGAAAAGAGAAGTTGACGGAGTAACTGGTAATGTCATAGGTCACTGATTAAGCACTACACTCACAAAGTAAATAAGTTGATTAATGTGTGCATATATATATTGTATGGTGCAATTTACATGATATATCAACCAAATCTAAGTACAATAATGAAATTATTACATTTAAATGCTGCCTTATCCAGAGGTTAACCCCCCACCCCCCCACCCCGTCCCTTCCACACACTCTTATCTTCCTATTAGTTCTTAACAGTTAAACTATATGCAATGGAATGTAAACTGTTGGCATCAACATATTTATCAAGTTGCGTTGCTTTCTCCTTTCGTCGTGTTTAAAGCATCCTCTTTGGAATTTATTTAACATAACATGGTAAAGGCTTCTTTAAGTGAACATGATGGTGCCACTTTTTTACTTTTCTTCTACTTTTTTTCTCTGTGATAATTAGGGAAAGTATGTTTGTTTGTTCCAGTTGAGTGTTGAATCAAACCGTGATATTACCTGGTGTCACTTCAATATGATATTATGTGGTGAATCTTCAATATGATATTATGTGGCGTCACTTCAATATGCTATGATATGGTGTCACTTCAATATGATATTATGTGGCATCACTTTAATATGATATTATCTGGCATCACTTCAATATGATATTATATGGCGTCACTTCAATATGATATTATGTGGCGTCACTTCAATAAGATATTACCTGGTGTCACTTCAATATGATATAATGTGGTGTCACTTCAATATGATATTATGTGGCGTCACTACAATATGATATTATGTGGCGTCACTTCAATATGATATTATGTGGCGTCACTTCAATATGAAATAATGTGGCGTCACTTCAATATGATATTAAGTGGCGTCACTTCAATATATTATGTGGCGTCACCTCAATATGATATTGTGGCGTCACTTCAATATGATATTATGTGGCGTCACTTCAATATGATACTACCTGGCGTCACTTCAATATGATGTTATGTGGCGTCACTTCAATATGATACGGCATCAAATGTCTGTTACAATGACTAACATTTAAATGTCATCAGGATACTAACAGAAGTACTAAACATTTATAGGTTAAAGGGTGTGAAGGCTCGCGCACAAGGAAACGATTCCGGTTATCTGACCTAGTTTTGAATGAGGTGTAACAGAAGTGTTAGACACCACCATCGATCCAAGAAAATACACATACAGCTTGCTACCATCGGTAATAAGACACTAGTGTACAGTCAATACATACAGCTACGGTCAATACCCACAACACAGTGTACATAGCAGCGATGGACATCTCAGGTCCAGATAAAAGATAACAAGGTATCACGTTCATTACTGTCTGCAAGAAAACGTCAATTGAAAGCAACGGAAAGTTAACTTTTTCAGAGCGCGGTACGCGGTTTTGGGCGAGTCTTCATCGCCTTTAAGGTTATAAGGCTTGGTTTTCACTTATTGTGTAGGCCTTTGTTAGGATACACATGGGATGCGTGTGTGTTCTATTCAAGTTATGGTAATTACTTACACGTTAGTCAAATATTTACGAGCTGAGAATATTTTATTGCGACTAAATCAAATCATTTCAGAGTTTTATCACATGATTGCAAATTCCCATGTTTTGGAATGGGTTGAACACATTTTGGGGTCTTATTTTTTAAATTGGTGTTTACTATCATTCTTTGTATTAAATAATAATAATATGTAGCGCTTAATACAGCGTTTCAAAGCGCTTTACAAAGTAGGAAAGAGACAAAGGAAACCCAGGAAAAAACTAGGAATCAAACAGAAATGTTTAAGTTGTCTCTTGAAAATACAAAGGGAGGGAGAGTCACGAACGTGAAATGGTAGTTTGTTCCAAAGAGAAGGCGCAGCGACAGAAAAGGCACGATCGCCATAACGAGTGCGGGTACGTGGACTAGGAGCTAATTGCAAATTGCAAATACGCATGATTGGAAGAGCGAAGCGTAACTGTAGTTGACCGACGCAAAGGAGTAAGAAGGTCAGTGATATGTTGAGGGGCAAGCCCGTTGATCGCTTTGTAGGTGTGAAGTAGGATCTTAAAATGGATGCGCTGAGATGTCTTAAATATGAAATATGATTTTAGCATAAATGAGTCAAGTTAAGAGATTAATAAGGTTTATCGCCGAGGTTCAGAGTAATTGAGTGTTTATTTGTTTTGATTTTTGCTGTGTTGCCACGAGGTTTCTTTTATTTTGGCCTCGTTTCTAGTCGTGTTGAGAGCTAAAGCGACATGACATACACATTTGTAGCATTTCTAGTCATGTAGGCCTATTGAAGGACTAGTCTTGAACACTGCCAGTTTTATTATTGTGTATTTTCACCGAGTGAAGTGTGTTTTCTATCATATTCATACATTTTACACTTTGTATAGCTGGCGCAAGGCACAATCTGGCAACGGGAGGAAATTACTACGTGACATTTCTATTATACCTGACAGGTGAAGGTTCTATGTCAATTCAATGTTAACCCTTGGCTTGGAGTTATAGCATAATATTTTCACTACATTTGACCTTTAACCTTTGGTTCCGGGTCTGCGAGACACAAGTATTCACCCTGGGGTACCTTCCCACCAAGTTTGTAGAAAGTTAGGACGAGTTTTTGACACAAAATTGGACACATAATCGGGTTTAGGCAGCCAGCCGTCTTTTGCATGGCAGGTTTCGCAAAATGACGTCCTATGTTTTCCTTGCACGGCTTTCAAAATATATATGAAGCCGTGCAAAGTTTTCTCAAGTTTTCAGTACTGAGTTTGCAAATATACAGAGTTACAGAAATGAGACAACGATGTCAACATTGTTTTTTTCTTTTTCTTTTTCGAATTTCCCTTAATTTTCCAATCAAATCTCGCATTGACTAACTACTAAACAGCTTGCATTTACCCTCCTATACCTCAAAACTGCAGAGTTTCTAAGGGACGTTGCCCCCTTAACTCCACAAGGGCCCCTAAGGCGGGCCCCTTAACCCTGCCGTGAGGGGCGATCCTTTTGGCATCAAGTTGCCATAAAAAGTTAGGACACCCACTTTAATAATTTGGACACCCACATCTACCATTTCTGCCTCAACCCCTGACACACATGCATACACTGACCATGGAGCTATAAACAGATAGCTCCATGCACTGACACACACAAACAGGTTTTGACCCCTCCCTCAGTCATAAACTTAAAGCAGCATTTTGCGTCCTTTTCTATGATTTTTCTCAACCGCACTGACTCCACTATGCCATAACGACATACATAACTAGCTTATCTATTTAAATCTTACTTCAAATGGTGGCAACAAAGTCGAAAAATTTGCAACTTTCAACTTGTTTTCTCCAAGATATTTTCCGTTGGGATCCCAATAAACCTCGCCCATAATATGAATATTTAAACACTACGAACGTCATTGACCAATAGGCCTACGTAATACAACACCAAGCTTGATTTGTGTACAGTCTATATGGCAGTTGTACCAGGGAGTTCCATAACAACTCCCTGGTTGTACCAACGCAAAGTCTTGAATCTATTTTTAGCAACGGCTTTTAACTAAACCTGGATCTCTGATTGGTTGAATTCAAACTAGTGGGTTGGGGACTGTATGCGATTAATTTTAAATGTGGAATTTTGTCGTGGATACTTTACTCATTATCTGCAAATATCCTTAATTACTCGCCAATTAACGATTTTGGCAGGGAAAAACTTGGCTGATATCTTAGTTTGCTGTTTTGTGATTGATATATGTAAAAAACTCGATGGACATGTCAAAAAAGTAGAAAACGGCGACCAAACGCAAACTGCTGCTTTAAGGTCACCCTGGGATACACCACCGTAGGTGATCATCCGAGACTATAAAGTCAGGGAAATTAACCATTACCACGGCAACTGTTGTTATGGCAACTGATGAAGCTGTGAATGGCCCAACTGGCAAAGGAATTACAATATCTCATCCTCCCTATTGGATCAATGAGATTAACATTGTCGTTTCTTCTTTGTGCTTTTCACATTGTTTTTGTGTTGGGATTCGCCATTGGCATGGCCGAGAGGGTTTCTTTCATGTTGGTTGATGTCACCTTTCCATTGTGGTATCTTCGGTCTGAGACTGACTTCGGAGACTGACTTCGGTCAGCTTGCGGCTTTGATAAGCCAATGAGGCTTCTTCGCGAGTTCCTGCTTGCAGGAGGATCTAAAATACATACATACATACATACATACATACATACATACATACATACATACATACACACATACATACATACATACATACATACATACACGCATACATACATACATCTTGGAGTCTACGGATGACCCAAACTTAGTCAGGGCAGAGTATGTTGTTTTTGGAATGAGTATAGTGATGTTTTTGGAGCTATCCATATATTTGTTTATGTGTATTGTTGAATTGCACACTATTATTTCATGTACAAATCACGCTAATCGAGTAGCGGTTCAAAGTAGCAGTGAGGGTACTGTATAGGCTTAGGACTCGCGCACACCTGGCTACTGTTAAGTATATGCCTTGTTCTAGTGGAACCCTTATGGTGGTATACTCCTATTAGAGTCTATATCCATCCGTCCGATTGTTCTCCTCCAGGAAAAGTGCCAAAAAGCAGCAGGAGAACATCTTCTTTTACCTGTTATCAATCATGATCTAGTTTTTTGTGGCTTGCATGTTGAAGAGCATGAATGGAAGTACATGTGGTGAAAACAATTGAAACAATTTTAAACCCTTTTAGGCCTCCCAGGTGCAGCGTACGAAAATTGTTTACTACTGAGTGAAGAGGTTTGTTTACAAGTGACGAAAACTTCCGGCTCGGATAGCAAAAAATCTACATGGTCATGATACGGAAAATTGATGGTGACATGAAAGGCCAACTTGTCAGCTATCCGGTGATGGGTAGCGTTTAGCTAGTGAAAATTTCTATCTAGAATTAGATACCACATTACTTTTGTGATTTAGTGTGTAAGTCAATGGGGCTTTTGGTGGAAGTGTATATTGCCACGCAGAGTCGACTGACGTGTGCTTACCATGCCATAGTGTAATTGTACATCAACATAGTGGTTCGGGCCATTTACATTGTAACAGCTATTTCTGGATTACAAGAAGAAGTCTAGTGCAATGAAGCCATCGAAACCTCAATGCGTTAAAGTTATATTGATTATTTACAATTGGGAAAACAAACGCGCTTGGATCTTGTAATAAATTAATATTTTGCATATCACGTATTTATTTACTGTGGCCGTAAATCACTATTACCGCTGTTATAGCTATATGCTGCCACGAAGTTGCTTTAGAATTGTGGAGCCAAAGGAAAATAACGTCAAATTCAGCTTAGGTCACCAAGGTGAGGGCGCTCTGTTATAGCGTGTAAAAGAGCCGTATGTGTCTATATACGGCTCTGACGTCTAAAATAGCCATGCTGGTCTGACGTCTAAGAACACGGTACAGATGGACTATGAATTATTTTCAAAGTATGTGCTACTATTATCGGCCAATACTGTCACACAGAGAACGCAAATACCAATATGCAGTGGTGCAATACATATACTTCTGGGTAGGGGATTTATTCCCCCTCCCCCTTTCAAAAGAATGAATCAAAGGGGCGCGTTTCCTTTTATCTATGTGTGATAATGATATAACTTGACATATCACTGAGCCTTGTGCACGGATGTATACTACACTGACTGAAAACGATAGGACACAAAATCTGTCACCCGCTGCCCATCCCCTACCCCTCTAGAGAGCTCCCAACCCTCCCCCACCTGCTTCCTACCCTATATGGCGATGAGATCGTCAACAACTAAGGGTTGGATTTCTCAGTTGGAGTGAGAAATCAGGAAATGACTTGTACTTCTCAGGTCACTGTTTCGAATTCCCTTCTCTAAGCAAGTGATTCGCAAGGAGCGAGGATAGGACTCAACTGGCACATAACATATACTAGTCTCTAATCAATATGTGAATGAGTTCCACGAGGGTATAGGTAGAAATCGGTGAAAGGATGGGAGCCTGTTATCAAAGGACCCTTCCCCGCCCCGTCCACCTACTGTCCTGCCATTTAGCGACGCAGAAGCCTGTCCTCCCTGTAACAGATCCTACCAGGCCTGCGTCAGTTAATCGTCATTCGATCCGAACGTCACTAGTGTTTGAACGATGATTGATGCAAGTAGCACGTTGTCAATGCTGGTAATATATACACCGGTATCCAGTTGCCACAACATGCATGTAACTATTCAATAGCCTTTGTTAATGATTCAGCAATATGATACCATCGCTCGTTAAACTCTTAATACCTCCCATTCTCATTTAGTTCTTCAAAGTATCTTTAGTTCACTTCGTATAACCCCCGCTTCGTGACTTCCGAACTGCGAACAAAATGTACTGCTTGTCATACATACCATTCTAAACAGTTTTCTTCAATTATTTGATCATATCATCAAATGAATCGGTGGTTCCGCAGATAAACCGGTACCATCAACAAATTTCATCGATGAAATGATCCATCGATTAATTAATTAATCCATCTTCATGATATAACCAATCTATTTATCTAATTACTGATAATCAACATTTTGATTGCTAATATAATTTATTCTAATCTTTTCATTTGAAATTGTTGATATCATCATATGTATATGTTAGCGATATAGCTCCAAAGAATTTAATGATATCACCATCGAAGTAATGGTTGCTATAGTGACCCAGAGGAGAGTCGATGACGTAAGACTACTATTCTAAAATGACTAGGTATCACCGATGCTTGGTTGCTAACGCGTATAAACGACTGATGGTGTAAACGTGAAACTCACGGTAATTTTAGTTCTCAATTTAAAATGCTGAAGATAACACCAAAACAACCGTTTAGTAGATTGAGAAAGTGATACGCTTATCTTCAGCAAATATTATTTACATGTGCCATGGTAATCCATACCATGAACTTACAATGTAGGTAGAGGATGCCAATTCATAACTTATATTTATGCTCCGATGGCTTTGTAACAAATGTGTGGGGCAAAGTGTCTATAATCGAAATAGATGGCGCTACATGGAAACAATTGCTAGAGACCCTGTAACAATTGCCAGAGCCGTATATGGACACGGCTCTGACTATTTGCCAGAGACATACAGCTCTGACTATTGCATTTGAGTAGATCATATATGTTTGAAGTAGTATATCATCAAATATCAGCACATATTGTTTGATGATTACATCAAATTATTGATCATGTTTGCACGTAATAAATGATTTTCTTATATAATTGTTGAGATCATTAATACATTTGATGATATCATATCATGGTATATACCATGATATAATTGTAGATAATTGATGACATCAGTCTGTAATCGTTCACTGATTTAAGCACATGAGATTTGATTTCGTAAGCTTCAATTACTGATATCAATAGGCCTACATTATGAGTGATATTAATAAATAATTCCAGATATCACTTATCTTATTGCCAACAGGTCGAGGTTTCCAATACTTGCCTTTAAGAAGGAAAGTTGCCGAGCCTCTTCATCCTTGCCATATTGAAATATATTTACAGTAAATGCATGGTCCATTAGTTTTAATGTCAAGTTATTATTCGTTACCTGGTCAAGTATTATAGAACAATAACCCCTGATAAAGGTGTGCAAAATTTACCGTTGTCTAACTGAGCCTTGGAATTATTTCTGAGAATAGATTGAAACAGCTGGTATCAGCCTTATAAATCACTTAACACATTTTTGCACACTTTTTTTAATTGAAAGCTTCCAAATACGCCAATATTGAGTTTTCTGTTTAAATTTGATTTAATTTGTTTCTAAATTTAAGAATTGAAAACAGAACCTGGATATATTTTCAGTCACCCCATGTTTACAACCGTATGCGCCAAAATGAATAACGAATCAAAGCCGAAGCTAGTGCTTCAAACTGATGCACCAAGTTTCTTGTGTTGGAAATAAACTGAGGGAACCAGTTAAACAAAGATTCAGAAGTTAACAACGCGATCGTCTACCAAAATCCTTCAGTGTTGACGAAGTGTTACCAAATTTACAATCCCTGGACAGACGGTAGTCAACATAGTGTTTATTTCCTTTTCCATTGGACCACAACGACATTAGTTCGTGCATCTATGCTCTGCAAAACTTAACGGTTCACTTGTTGTTTATCTTGAGCTGTTGAGAGAAAGGAACGGAGTCTTCTGAAGTCACCATGAGGAATTTGATGGAGATGTTCGAATGGCTATTTCTGGCACCGTTGGTCGTAGTACTGCTGCGATACTCTGATGGAGGTAGGCATGTGCTACACGCACTGTTAACGTTAACCATACGATGCAGACTACACAGAGATGTTATAAGAAATGATGTTTTCTCTGCATGTAGGCTAGCAGTTAAAACTCGCTGCATAACGAAGTTATGGGTTGGCCCTGTTGTAAAAGTACTAGATAATGCTTTGGCAATTTCATAAATTTTCTTTCAAGATATTTGGATGAACATGATGGTGTACGGTTACATGCCGATACTATGACTATGAGTATGAGCACAAATTTGTAACATCTATAGGCTTGTACTTGTAGCATGGATACTTCTAATTCCGGACACCTAAGCCTTAAAACACTCCAAAACTATATCTTCTGGTATAAATCACCTGAAAATATACTTGATATGGTGGGAGAAGTGTGTTATATTACGATACACGGCCAAACTTTCTTTCCTGCAAACTGTTTTCATGTTGTATTCCACGAAGATTCTTGTGATTGTGGAACTGGTATTTCTTTGCTAGAGTATTGCGAATATTCGGACACACAGTCCCACAGTGTGGCGCTGTTGATGAAATTGGTGGCGCAGTTGCTCTTTCAGTAATTATAACAGACTTCATAGATCTGCGTCATTTTATTGACAAATATGTAAGTATTTACTTGCACACGGGTCATTTTGGAGAGAAAATAACTGTAGCTTCGTACTTTTTGGTGAAATTTGGCTCTTCCTGTAGGTTGTCATGGTGAAATCGTGCATTTTTTAGGGGTGTCCGAAATTCGCAGTGTTCCGAAATTCGCAATACTGACTATACATGTTTGTTGAGTTAGGTTTACGTAGTGTATATCATACTAGTCACTAACCTTTTAAGTTTTAATTACTGTCTATACTCTGACTTGCTGTTTGGTTACTGGTGGTATGGATGTGTGTTGTCCTATCAAAAATGGACATAGGCCTCTAGGCTAGGCCAGGGCCTTACAGTACATAGGCCTAACAAACAGTTACATAACCTATGGTTTGTTTCGGTCTGTGACTGTGAGTGCCTAACAAGTAATTTAAGACCGAGAGGCCATGATTGAATATGATGGTAGCAGCCCAAATTTTCTTTCACAGGATATTACTGAGCTAACCGAGGAATGTTTTTAAGTCATCGCACACAAGCACAGCAATTTTTTGATATAATTCTGGTAAATGGTTGTTCAAAATAATTCATGCAAGTGCCCCAGAATGAAAACAAAACTGATGTTAAGAAGACTCTGTAAGAAATGTGAACTGGTTGTAAAGGTGGTTATGTTTTGAAATTGAAGCACTGTGTATCATATTACATACTACTATGTAGAGTAATCATGTAAGGTAAGTGTTGGAGGGTATACTGCACAACTTATCTCATTTTGGTATCAGTTATGGGCTGTACAAACCAGGGATGATGGAAGTCCCGTTGGGAGACAATGCTTCAGTGTGCAATCTTTGTATGGGCACTGTGTTGGTGGCCCTTGGAGCCTTCCACAATGCACATTAATTACAAGTATGAAGAATGTGATATGTGATGTACAACAGAAATTAATATGATAAACCATCTTCAAGACCAGTGCCCTGTGTACAATTGAACACCTCTGACAGTGACAGTCATGTTGAGCAGACTTTGCAGATATATGACCATGAGTGACACACCAGGATAGAAAAGAAAGATGGCCAAACAATATAGACTCATGTCTGTGACACCAGGTATAAGGTTCAGTTCCTACAGTCCAAAAGGATGAAACCGATTGTTAAGTGAATTTTTTTGGTATGTTAAATGACGTGGTTGCGCGGCATTGTTACGAACACTGGATTCTGCGTCCGAGTGGCACTGTTTTAGCCAGGGATGCAAAATCATCAAATTACTTTTGAGAAACAAACCCCAAGTACCCATGCACACTCACAACTAGGCCTATGCGAAACAACAAATTTTTGAATGAACATCTTTCTTTCTTTTCAAGCAAACCACAAACTTCTGGAACGAACCAAAATTTTGTCCAATCCTTCTGATGACTACATTTGTTTGAAAACAAATAAATCATAATATCATCTCAAGACCTGTACAGGGTTACCAAGTTTTCAATTACTGAGATTTTCATGCTAAAAGCTGTCAATGATGCTTCTCCAATTATTTGTGATCTGATTGGCTAATATTCCCTTACCCATTGTCTGGAAACATTCTATCTGTAATGCTCAATGAACACCCCAAGTATTTACTTGTAATGTTACTTTCCCCTGTGTAGAGATAATGAAGTATGTGCTAATATTTTATAGGCTATCATATGTGTGCAGTCAAATATCAAAAAGAAAGGCCTTGTTAACAACAGATTTCAGCAAAAAGGATCATGGTATGAAGTTGTAGTTGAATTGTTTCTAAGAATATCACATAATATTTGAATCTTTGTTTTGATCACAAAATGTTATGAGTGGAAACATTTTCTGAACTTTTTGGGAAACTTACATCTCTGATACTGAAAAGAATTTTTCATCTCACAGTATGTTTGTTGTCTCTGCATTGAGAGACTTTGCTACAGTAAATGTGCATCATAGCACAGTATTTTCTTTGTTGCAAACTTTTTCGTGGTCCCTTTGGCCACATGCTTTAGTTAAATGTTGTTTTGTGTGCAATGGTCAGTAAAAAGTAGCCATTGAGCTTGAGTACATGTTATTGACATTGCCTAAAGAGTTATTTACATAGTGGGACAGGTGTCTGAACCGGCCAGGGTTGGGCCGACTTGCCTCTGGTGGTTGGGAAAAGGAAAAATTTGTTCAACGATGAATAAAACTTATGAATAAAATTGCATTGGGTTTACTGTTGAAGGTACTGTAACCTACGACAAGGGTGCATAAAAGTTGTGAGCAAGTTTTGGGCCTCTTAGGGGTGTGTTCTTGTGTCCTTGAGATCTAAAAGTAATATTTTCTACAAAATTTAAGGGGCTCAATAAAATCAGTTAAAAGTGCATTAGTTTTATTCTTGCATTTTCTCGCTAGGCACTCTTTTACTTTACATTGATTTCCGACGTAAACATAGCCTGCAACATTTTCACAGTCACTATGGATGTAAGGGAGTTGTACAGTATACCATACGGTAATATGAAGTGGGTGATGTCTCTAGGCCAGCATGTATGGCAACTAGTCTATGGCAAAATTTCCTGCTTCTGAATTTGACAGTCATTTTGTTGTTGTATATTAGTAACAGGTTTCATCATTTGATATTTCTTTGATGCATTACAGACCTTTCACTATAGGCTTCCATTGGAGTTAATTAAATTGCATACCGTTGAATGTAAAACTATGCAATGGATAGTTGAGCCAGTGCTACAGTAGAAAGGTAATTTCTTATATGTACACGAGATTTAGAACAAGTTTCATACTCCTTAAAAAGTCTTACAGATCTTGCATAATTTTCTAAATATTGTGCAACCTTTTTTCAGATAAAGTAAATATACATGTTCACAGAATGCAGGACTGGCTTTACATAATTAAGTGTAATTTATTTGTAAATGTTCATTCTCCCATCCATCCTCATCCATCATTTACACATCCTCTCATCCAAAGAAAACAAAGAAAAGTTTGAATTGGTGAGCACTTCAATTCAAATAGATATATAATATGTAAACATGTATAGTCTGTTTACTTATAAAGTACTTCTTCCTGCCTGCACTCAATGGGATGGATACAGCAACTATGATTTGCCAGATGTTTTATTGGCTGTTTGTTGTTCGACTAGAGCAATGGAAAGTCGCCTGCAGCACATGTTTGGCCATACTCTCATGTGTCTGTGAACTACTGTACTGCGCTGGCTTAAATGACATTCTGAGTCCCATGATTATACAGTACCAGTGATATTATCTATACATCTTACTCACTGGAATTACTGAATGTGCTCAATGTTTTGAATAGCACAGCTCTGCACTCTGATCCTTGGGGTTGTGTTATTAAGTGATTAATATGCCTGAAGACAATTGTAAAGACATGATGCAAAAGACGAAAGTAGAACAGCAAAATTAAGGTTAGAAATTTGTGTTATAACACAGACTTGCATGTGGTTGATTACTTTGTTAAAGCAACAATTGATCAACTGTAAAATATGTCGGTCAGCAGCAATAAGTGGATTAACTATACATGGGGGGGGGGGGGGAGAAGTGAGTTGCAAGTTGGGTATGGTAAGATAAACAAATGAAAAGAAAGATCTATTTAAGTATTTGCACTGAAACTGAATGACTAAAAAGGTTAGACCATACAGTATGTACATCTAGGCATTATCCCAGGATTTGTTGATTGGAGTAACCTGGTTTTACTTAAAATAATGATCAGAATCTTTGATTGAGACATGTGTAGATCTAGGCAAAATCCCTTGCCAGTTTACAACATACATTGAAGATATAGCACTCCCCCCCCCCCAAAAAAAAAGAAGCTCAATGCGCTTTACAAGAACACAATACAACGGCCAAAATTAATTAAAGAAACGTAAACAAATTACTCTGTAATAATTCTTTAGGCTAAAAGCTGTACGGGGCCTGTGTGTTCTGTTTGGCTCCAATGTCTAACGAAGGGATTGTAATAGTTACAAAACTTGCATACATGTACTGTATTGTCATTGGGCAGAATTTAGTGTGGAAAACAATTTGCCAGTATATACGTACAGTAGGTAGCTACTGCACCGTTTCTAATTTAGTCCTAAATTCTATATGAAATGAATGACAACATGTTTAAAATATATATATTGTGATGTCATATTGTATTGAACGCTGATGCAGTCATGACTTAAAATTGTAGAAGTTACCCAAGGATCCAGGCATGACCAAGTTAATGTTTGTTTGTAGTCTATTTTCCTTGTGTTCAAGATATAGATTACTTTTGGCAAAGAAACATGGAAATACTTTGCAGCTTTGAGCTTTCTAATCAGGACAGGATGTTGGGTGCATTCCATAGAGATCTCCCTGATAACAAGTAGTGTATAGTAGATTAGTATTGATGTTAAGGATGTAATTAAAGACACCCCCCAAAAATGGCTACTGTGGACCTAGTTTATTTCTCATGAGATTAAAGAAGTTATTCAGAGAATAACATTCTTTTCCCACTCGCTGTTGATGTTCATGTCATATCTGACATAACTAGAAAATTTTGGTAGAACTTTACTGTCTTCCATCAGAGGACGGACATGAGATGAAGAAACAAAGAGTGTTCAAACTTTAGGCTAGCTGTGTAATAGAATCTAGGTTACAGCTGGCCTTGTGATAATACGGAGTGATGTGGTGCAAACGATGGAGGTAATTGAATGAACGGAAAATAGTACAGTACAGTAGTCTGTTATTGAATCCCACAGTGTTGTATAATATATAATAAACCATTGAAAGGAGATCACTTTTTTCTTTTCTTTTCTTTTTTTTTAGATAAATAGCTTTCAGTGGTATTACACAGCATTGATTAAATAATGAAACGATTGATTGTTACATGACAAGTGTATGCAAGGAATTACCGAAAACATGGCTGTTTTCTTTAATTTCCAATGGACCGTAAGTTACAGCCTGAGTCATATTTACGTTGCTATATCTTACAAATTTAAATATATAGTGAGAGCCAATGGCACTTATGGCAGCTGTCTGTGGAATTATGATCAAACATTATTTCTTACTACAATTTGACTACAGTATGTTCAGTGACAGTACTACAGTAGTTAAGCTGACCCAAACTGTCTTTTTGCCACTTCTAGCCAGTTTGCAAACTTATTGGGTGCATTCTAGTACAGTACAATCTTTGAATAGCGGTATGCACTGCACTACAGACAGAAGTGACACCAATAGGATGGAGGGGGGGGGGGGAGTGGGAATTGCCCATGATGGTTGCCTCCCCTACTTCACCCTCCCCAGTCGGTAGCAGTAAACCAAAAAGAAGACTCTCTGTCTCCCAAATTTGCCTGTGACATTTACACTTTACACAAACCTGCATTTTTGCCGTTCCAGAATGTTCCCTGCTACAACTGTCTGCTTGACATCAACTTGGCCCCTTCTGAACCCCCCCCCTGCCCCCCTCCCACTTAATAAAATTCTGATGTAGCCACTGGCTAAAGTCATGTGGCTACTGTGAAAGAATCTTATTTCTACATGTATGCTTGATACGGTAGCAATTTGAAGGACTAAATTCCATCACAGAATGTTCCCTCCAACAACTGTCTGCTTGACATCAACTTGTCCCCTTCTGAACCCCCTGCCCCCCCTGCCCCCCTCCCACTTTATAAGTTCTGATGTAGCCACTGACTACAGTCAAACATGTGGCTACTGTGAAAGAATCTTATTTCTACATGAATGCTTGATACGGTAGCAATTTGAAGGACTAAATTCCATCACAGTTGGCTTACAGTGTGTGAGGATGGAAAGTAATTAGTGCGCAAGTTTCCAGTTGAAGGTTCAAGTGCGAGAGTTGCTCTCTACTGTGGCCATGGTTGACCATACATGTAATTATATGTAGATAGTGTTTAAGTATACAATTAGTCTTACATGTATGCAACTCTGTATGTACTAAATTTCCTGTCAATTCCCCCCCCCCCCCCCCCC
>JAIPMN010020316.1:11701-31020 GCA_020650975.1 Apostichopus californicus | reverse complement strand
ATATAGGGTTATTATTATTATTATTTTGGTAGGTGATTTCCCTTGGTTTCCAATCAAATGTTACTCAATGACGAGTAAAGTTAATAGAAACAAACTAATTGACTAAGGTAGGAATCACTTTTGTATTCACTTTGTTCAGATTGGCAAATGATGTGTGAAACAGTTAGTTATGAAACAGATAAAAAATCAAGGGTTAAGTCAAGAGTTTTAGCTTTAGAAACTCACCAGATCAATATTTTGACCACACATTTCAGATAATTGATGGAATACAATGATGGTTGGAAATAGTGTCAATTATACTTTGCTCATGATATCAACTGGCAAAATATCAGGGTACAATATTTGTGTAGTGCATGTAGGAATGATATCATATGGATTTTATACAGCGGCAAGGGCTTCATGATATATTGGATATGAACATTTCAAAAAATAAACTTGAAGTTTCTTTGAAAAATTAACAAACAGTCAAGTCCTAATTTGAATTCAAGCCATTCTTTATATATTACATGGCTTGGTTGAATTCACATACAATTTACATACAATTTACATACAATTAATATACATTACAGGGGCCATGATTTATATTGTTTGATTACTCATGTCAGAAGTCGTAGTGTATTTAAATTTGAGCTCGATTTTCTTTCACCAATAGTACTATTGAAATTATTGAACATATTAACGTATGGAGTAATTTTATTTTTTTAATATCTCACAAGACTGAGCCCCCCAAAAATTCTCATTCCCTGTTATCCTAGACCAGCAGTTCTCAACCTGAGGGGATGTACCCCTGGGGGTGTGAGGCAGAACACCAGGGAGTGGGAGGGAAGCCATAGGCGTAACTAACAAATGTTTATGCAAATGGTTCATCCACAGCTGGTGAATGGGTGCCAAATTTCTTTTTGTCATTTGCTAAGGGATGCGAGTAATGGAAAAGGTTACCAAATACCAATTACTCCCCTAAGCAAATGTGGTAGAGGAAGGGACAAAGGCAATTTATATGATCAGTTGTTGCAACAATTTACAAACATGGTTCTCAATTTGATAATAGAGGTGGAATCTTTCTATTTGTGTTTTGGTAATACTGTTGTGTAGTGACAGTCGGGACCACCGATAACATAGCAAACTTTCGACTGTAGCAGAAAGACTTTTCCCGGCAAGTTTTCTGGATTAAAACAATGTCCTAATTTCACCACTGTTTATTCATTCCTAAGCTCACAGGAAACAACATCTTGGCTGAATTTATCATAGAATTGGTATTATCGGCCATACCTAAGACACTACGTCACGTAATCTTGACACTGCTACCGACTGCAAACGTCGAACTCAGGGAACGGAGGCTGACCACCCTGCGGCGCTGATAACCTCTAAAGCTGAGACTGGCTGGAAGATGACGGTGGAATATAACTAGAAGGAGCATGGATACAGCTACCATGGGAACCATATAACTCCTTGGAAGACCAAACTCTGGTTGCTGTTTTAAAAGGAAGGAACAAAACAAAATGTTATTAATAGGCGCTTGGAAACTGCAAATATGGGAAATGAGCATCTCCTACGAAACACAAACTCTGGTAGCTGTAAAGGAGGATGAAAATAAGTAATTTGCGGGAGCATGAAAGCAGCTCTATCATCATCATCATTATCATTGAATGGTTATTTAGTACACGATATTACAAACTGGATAGCTCAGACTGTCCTGATGAAATGTGTAATGCATAAAGTGAAATACAGATTTATAATTTGGACACTACTTACCTCTAAGTTATGATAATACTGATGTGTTTTCAGATCTTTCCATTCAATTAGATATGTTAAGAGACTCTCAAAGATAGGCATTACATCATCTAACGCCCCCTGAAATAGGTGATACAAAGAGATCTGATCAGATCATATACATAAAAATTCATGGCAAACAAGAAAGGCAACAAAACCTGATTTGATTTTATAAATGACTATGTGAGATGTATAACCAGTCAAGAATGTGACATATGTGCGTATGTATGGTCATCTTAAGGAAAAGGAAATATGTTGTATTGAAAATAAACAATCGATCGTTAATTCGTTTGTCTGGCTGTCGGGTCATTCATGCACACAATGTTTGCCACGATTTTTGTTTCTATGTGCCCGGTAGTAAATTCAGAAATCCTGCTCTTATTGAGCTCAAATTTAGTACTTACATATCCACCAACATTTATACCATCCCATAACAGATACTAGGTGTGGCTAACCATCTTTCTCAGGTGACTGCCTACCCCCCCACCTCCCTCAACCTCCACTCCACCATCATGAGAAGAAGAACAATTTAATTCTTGTACTCACAATGGTGGTAGAAAGAGAGTGCACATGGTTTGACCCTTCAATAAGCACAGGTTTCACCCAACCCACTCGTAAAAGGCAGAACAATACATAATTCTTCCTTGTTTGCCAAAAAAGTGTGTCATTTTTCTGGTTATTAGCCTAGACAGTGTATTAATAAAATGGGCTGTTAGATATGCAAAGTAGGTTATTCCATCCTTCATCTGTGTAACATAGTCATTAATTTATTAATTTGTCTATTAAGTAGACACTTGTTTAAAGTTAAAAGTAGGCTAAGGAAATACCCTACCATGAATTGACAAACTCCAAACTAACCCCTTTTGGCACTTCCCCCCTACTCCCCCATCCACAGCTCATAAGAAAAATTAAACTCATTCAACACACAAATCATCATTTTACTGACCTGCAGCTTTTCACTTGTTGGGTTAAAAAGATCAAAACACTCGTTTTCGTCTGAGTCTCCTTCACCCCACAGCTCGATGGTTAAACTGAAAGGTATCTGCCAAAGAAACAAGTAAGATATGTAAATCATAGCTCCCTCAGTCAAATACAGGTAATAGTTAATTAAAGTGGCTTATACAGGCAATCTAAGAACTGCAGGTTCTGATCCTGGCTGGATCATTATATTGCATCCTTTGGGCAAGGCACTTGACTTCCACTGCCTCTCTTCACCCACCCAGGGGTAGTAATTTGGCCCTGAGAGGTGAATTGTAAGTACTGTTGCGTGCGCCAGATTGAAGCTGCATCCTATACCAGGTCCCCCGGGGACACATACATGTGGTGCACTGCAGTGTCCGGAGGGTGACTATTAGAGTCGTACACACCTTGGTGTGTGGGTGTGACAAGTTACCAATGACCGTGGGTTATATGTGGTTACATGTGATGCACTGCAGTGCCCTGGGGGTGACTATTAGAGTCGTACACACCTTGGTGTGTGGGTGTGACAAGTTACCAATGACCGTGGGTTACGTTTTGTTAAGTCGTTTGGCCTTGTACACTGACTTTAGTTTCCCACAAAACATTGACTTTGGGAATAATGATGAATGAACAGAACTTACTTTTCTCACTCCATGCATATGGGTTACGTTTTGTTAAGTCGTTTGGCCTTGTACACTGACTTTAGTTTCCCACAAAACGTTGACTTTGGGAATAACGATGAATGAACAGAACTTACTTTTCTCACTCCATGCATATGGGTTACGTTTTGTTAAGTCGTTTGGCCTTGTACACTGACTTTAGTTTCCCACAAAACTTTGACTTTGGGAATAACGATGAACGAACAGAACTTACTTTTCTCACTCCGTGCATATAATCGTATATTGTGCCATCAGCAGGATACGGATTTAAAACATAACCCACGCCAAACTGAAATGGCTGCGAGCTTGCGTGAGCTATGCGTTTGGCGAGGTGGAGTTGAATGTCAGCATTTTCGGGTAGCCGCTTCTCTTTCGCTGACAACGAATCTGGTGAGGATTCCAAATGATATATATATTTTTTCGGTGCATCAAAAGAAGCATGCTTTATCGATAAATGTCGAGAGTAAAAGATTAAATATACAAATAATATTGTAAGGAATATAAGAAATGAGACTTCAGCTGGAGAAAAACCCTTTACCAAAATTTTTGGGTCTCCTAAATATCAAAACTGAAAATAATTTCAAAAACAAGCTGTCATTGCCATTGGTGGTATAGTGTATAATACATACTGTGCCATTGAGTCCTCAATATGTTTTCCTTTATTTTTTCCTATATCCTTCCCTGCCTAACTGACAACCTGAATATATCATTTTGTTTTATGTAGTTATTTTCTCTCAAGAGGGTCTGGCATTCAGCTTTGCGACTGGAGAGTTCAAGGTGGACCATATTAACTATTGACCTTTTAAAGGATGACTTCAGTCAAAAATTCTGATAAAATGTATACTGTTAACAACCACTGCTATTATTTCTGGTCGTACTTCTATTACAGTTTAAATGTTTGAGAAATGACCCTTTAAACAGCTGAGGTTAATCAGTTAATGTGACTGGACTATATATAGTCTACGATACCCAGACCATTAGGTAAGTTCCTCAGATGCAACTCAAAACTCAATAGGAAAACATGTTAATAGTTTTTTTTTGGGGCTCAGATGACATGGTTATAAATGTGGTACAAATTTGTCAAAAATGGCAAATGGTGTTAAATGTCATCCAAGGAAGCTCTGTTGTTTATATCAGTTGTTTATATCAAGTTAACAGAACACATTTTGATTGGGTTCCTAGCATTTATAAGGCAATGGATTAACGTTAAAGTCAAGGCCTGCAATGAGCAGAAGACATCATCAATTTAGCGATAGCATTCCTGAGATAATGCAAATTTTAATGGTGATTACCCTCAAAACTGTAACAGCTATGGATACAAATCTAACCACTCAAATTGTTCTTGGAAAACGACATATGAAGACTAAAAGTCATTCATTAAACACACATGACAACGACTGTACACAGGAGATGAGGAAACGCAAATGACATAAAATCTTTATTAATACCACAAGGGTGAGAGAGACACTTGAATAGTCAACTTACCTGCAAAGGGAATGAAGATTTGTCTGATACCGGAATGAAAAGATACAAAGGCCTCGAAGTGATGCTGCTGTGTCAGTTCCACATATGGTGCACACTCTGGCTCTGTAAAATGAAACAAGAAACCTTAATCGTTGTGAGAATTGGTTGATCTGGTGACATGATACAGTTTCCATAATTTAGTATGGCGCACTAAGCATGATATTATTCTTCAGTAGCAAACTTAACGATGATCCACTCTATGCTTATGTATCTCACAAGATCTGTAGAGGCTTCCAGGAGTTTTTAGCTACAAAGCCATTAAATATTTCTTGCTTCAAACCAAAAGCATTTCAAGTAGTTGTAATGTTTGCAAAAAAAATAAATAGTGGCTGATCTCTCACCTGACAAAGAAGAATGTCCTCTATACTCTTCATCAAAAGGCTTGGACGAGCTCCCTTTACCTCCAAAATTCCAGTCAAAGTTTCTATCTAGATCGACTCCAATACTTGTGCCTCGCCAACAGTAATTCTTTGTCTTTTCAATATAATGTCTTCCATCGGGATTTGCAAGGACGATGATGAAAATTTCTAAGTTTGAAAATATAGTTCTAGAAAATTTGTACTGCGTTGATGTAGCAGGCTTTGTAAGGCCTGCAGTGATGTTCTTCAAAAAGTATAAAGCGCTTTCCACTGGAAAGAATTCACGCGCATGTTCTCCAAATGACAGTAGAACTTTCTGCTTTGGCGAACTCAAAGTCTGTTGGGTTCTGTCGCTCTGTGAAAAATTCTTCAAATGCAGAACAAACTGAGATGCTTTATTTCTGGATAAATATTTTTCATTAAGATGAATATAATTTGGGTTTTGAGCGGCAAGTCTGGTAATTTCTTTATTCAAACTTGACAAATTGTGATAAATTTTGTAATTTGGAATATATAACTCCGGCCTTGGTTTCACATCTCCACCAAATGTTTGAAGGAAGAGGCTAAAAAATGGTGATAAAATAAAAAACAATGGAATTCCTTGGACAATCATTGTCCTTTTTTTGGAATTACTACAACTGGAGTAGTAAATCACACATCATAGCCAACTGCTCTGAATTAAGGTTTCACACTGGTGAGGGTTTCCTAAATTCCAGTAATCCTGAGCATCTTGCATGATGTACAGTTTTAATCCCATGAAGACATCTGAAAAGGAGGATTAAGGAAAAAAGGTATGATCAGCAACAATCAAATAATTGCACTTAAGTGTGAAGCTGGACGACCACCATAAGGTGCAACTCTTTAATACACAACAATACACAACAATACAAACCAGAGGAGGAAACAACTTGACTTTTCTCATTCTGAAAAGGCATCTTTCATAAAGTTTGATTCAGGAATGGACAGATCAATGATATCAATGTCAGAGTACTTAAAAGAAATCATAGAAAAACACAAATTGTTTTTAGCTTTAAAAACTGTATCAAAGAGATTACTTCCTATTCCAAGATCAACGTCTGATAAATTTTGGCTTTTGTCCTTAGGTCTGAGCAATTGAATCAGGGAAACATGATATTCAAGATTAATGTAGCAAGACATGATTGCAATGAGAGGCTATGAAATATACAGCTAATGGTAATGAATGTAAAGCTAAGATTACAAGCTAAGAATGCATCTAGAGCACTTCATTTATGATCACTCTTGACACTCCTGAAAGAAGCTGACTTGAGCTAAGATGAAAATCGTTCACTTTTTTTTTTTGGTCAAAATCTAAGCGAATCAGGAAGAAATGTACTGACAAAAGATAATGTTATTGTTAACAGTTCTTGTAATTTTGATCAAAATTAAGTGCGAGAATAACTAGAATAAACGAAAGATGCCAGGAATTTTCTGCATCTTTCAGTCAAAACCACATCCTCACAGCATTATCTATGCCAAAGATATCATTTTTCTTCAAATTTGGGGGTACGTATTTTGTAATTACTTGTGGCAACAACAGAATGAAAGATGTCATCACAGCACAGATATATTTATGGCATAGAATCATAGCACTTTTGTTCACGATAATACGTTTTGATTCACAAAATGGATATTAGGAAAAAATTTATCCCCCCCAAAATATAAACTTCCTCCTTTGACTATAACAATTCTATTTGTTTTCATGAAGGCTGTATCGATTAAAACATCCATTGAAACATCGTTATAATTTGACATTAAAACAAGCTACTTAAGCAACTAAGTTAGTCTTCATCAGTATTAAGTACAGTATAAAGCCTTATTCACACTTAAGAATGCACCCGTACTTCAAGTCTGCAAGGGCAATTAATTCCCTTAGTGTGAATGCTTGCGTACTCATTCTTCAAGTCGGCGTGCATACTTAAGAATTATCCTCCTTCGGGTTTCTTCAATCCCTCTTGCGTTCTTAATAAATGTAATGTGAACGGTCGCGGACTTATGGTGACCCAAGATTTCTGGTTAAGTTATAATATCCACTCTATCCAGTTGTTATTTGGCGGGTATATTTTAACGTGCAGTAGGCATATGACACAGTGTACAGATCAGTGAGGCAAACCAATGTTGTGTTTGTTTGTTCAAGTATCAGTCCATTGCCTTTCTTAAAGAAACACTACCTAACGACGCTAAATGTGAACCCATTTCAATTTTCATTGCACAGTTAAGTCACCGTTAAGGTTGTGAGACATAAACAAACTGTATGACAGTCCACTTAAATCTAATAAACTATAATTCATTGTATGCCAAACTCACAGGTTTTGAAGAGGCCAAAATCGGTAATTGTATGTTTATTTCGAAATGGATGATTTTTGAATCGGTTGCTACGGCAGTTACTAAAAGGCTAAAACCAATGTTACGTATGGCCTAGCCTATAATGAAGTTACATTAGCCTATGCACTATAGACCTTACAAGTATTTAGACATATCATTAAATGCCTTCGATGTTGGACTAGCCTCAAATACGACATCAGCAGTAAAACAGTGACTAGCAAGATGGTTCGCTCATCCATTTGAAGGGTTTGTAAGAAATTTGAATCTGTGAACGTGTTATGGTATAGCGGTATGGATTGGTTTGAAATTTGAATCCAGTATGCTGTTCATGTGCAATGATTGAACGTTCCGGTGCAGTGGTGTACGGATTGGTACGTACCAAATTAGTACAGCACATGTGGCAACTGCAAACCACAGGGAAATGTAAACAGCTGATATGACTTTTTCACGCCTGTGCAGTACATTAATCTCACAAGCGGACTAAATACGAAGCTCACACGTTCTTATATGTAAACATGTCATGTTCTTAATTGATAATCCTCCTCGCGGACTTAATATCAATAATCACCCTTGCATTCTCAACTGTGAACAAGGCCTAAGTAAAAGGCCTAGCATCTTAGTATTACTAATTCATTAGGGCTATTTGCTTGGCAGTCTGTTGAATAACAATGTATTCCCCACTATTAGTCCGGCAGGTAATAAACCAATTGATCAGTGTGCAGAGCCTACTGTAGAAGGTGTAGAGTAACACAATTTCCACATTTGCTGATGAAGTGCCAAGCAATTAGGGATCAATGGGAATGTTATTCACATTAATTTCATTGAAACCAGAGAGTGAATAACGAGTAGTTCTACCACAATGCAAATATACAAAACACCACTTGGCAATTGTGGAAGACATAAGATCAACCACATCAATTCCTCGAAAAATACGGTGATCAGAATTGACTCTCAACAGTTTTGGTGCCTTTTCAGTAACTTCATCTCTCAAAAAGCTCTTTTTTAATTTCATTTGCAGTATAGATAACAGAATAACAATTCTATCTGTACTGCTTTCATATAACTAGAGCAGCTTTCAATATATTATAACATCTTTGTCTAGTTGTTGGGGGAATATGGGTGATGCTATTCGCTCAAAAGCTGTGGAAACAATGATAGCAGTGCACCTTATTGATTCACTGCTATGTGAATAACATGATACATTTCTTTTTGCCCAGTAGCGCAGGCAATAGTGTAGGTGTTAGTCCAGAGGAATAAGATGATGCATTTATGCATTCATATGCAGGGTGAATAACAAAACAGTTTTCTAAATTCCGATGGCTGCTAGGCGAAAGGCAGGACCATACTTATTACACAGTATGCACATTTTGGGAACACACAAAATTGTTAACCAGGATACATAATGAAGGAATATAGCACTTCCCATTATGATGTTTACAGACTGACGACCTCCCCCTCATATTTGCAGCGGTAACAAACCAACCGTGAAAAACGGTGATACTGATACTCCAAGTGGCATGGTGGGTCATATTATGAGACACTAAAATATTAGTCTGGCAAAGTTCACTCATTGCTGAATAAATTTCTCTATTTGCAATATACTACCAACACGCACATCTACATTTTTCATACTATGCCAAAGTTTGACAAAACTATAGGATATTTCCATGGCAGCTTCACAAAAATTTGTGCCATCCTGTTACCTATGATGATGCAATCTACTCAAAAAGAGCAGAATACATCCAGAATTCAAACTACTAATCCTTTGTTTTAATATTAACACAACAAGTACAATAAGAAAGTTGTAAAAAGAATAAGTTGGGGTTATTTCTTTCATTCTTTACATTGATCACAAACAAATAACAGTCCAACATATGTATTTCAACTCTGCAAAGTGATCTGACCTAGCCTAGTCTGATTTGGACATCTAGGCCTAGGCTATCTTTGCAACTTGACAGCATCGTTTGGCTTCGCTTGAAAAACACATTGGAGAACTTGGTAGTACACTTCAAATTTAGTTCACTTTGCCATGATCAAAACATGAAATTTCCGAAAGCCTCTCCCTCCACTACTTAAACCACTTAATGTAACTGCTGTTACGATGATCTCATTGTCGCACAACTACTACCTGCGTACATGCATAGGCTTGATGTTTGTCTGAAGGTCAAATTTCACGATAGTTTAAGCTTAATTACTCACTTCTTTGTTAACATTTTACAAAACATAATACATGTTAGCTTCTGTAATAGCAGAAAAGGTTCCCAAAGTTTTTTCGACGTCTAAGTAAAATGGTTTTTGATGAATAACGCCAGTGACCTACATTAGCCTTGTCGTGAACGTAACTTATGGTGATGACGAACTTTGGACACACAATCGTGATCTACCCCAAGATTGAAGTCATGTGACAATATATTAGCTACAGTTGTTTTTCACGTCAGATTGAACGAAAACCCTCTGGTGGCCAATTGCTCGTTCCGTAAAATAAACTGCCTATGTGTTTTAGGCACAATTCCTGTGGAGCTTACAATCAACTTCGGATCCTTAAAACAGGAAAGCCACGAAAGCTTAGTAATTTCCTATCTCGTTTCGTACGCAAATATTTACTGCAAAGCTATAGACGAAAGTTTCAAGTTTTAACTAAGTTTTCTTACACTAATATAAAAGAGTCGCTATCAACCAAACTTTACTTTTGTCATAATCATGCTCAAAAGGTTCCGGGACTTTGACGTCAAATGACCTTTGACCTCTATCAAAAACAATGAGGTTCTAGTCCTCACAAAAATGGATCCACATATCCTAGTAACATGGACATTTTGAGTTTTAAAGACCAAATGAGTGTTTCTGTGGAGTGGCGGATAGGAAAAAACAGTGAACTACATTTGCTGTTGTAAAAAAAAATTAGGCAATCCAGCTTTTAGTTTTATGTTCTGTAATTTCTCTACATAGATTTCTGGAAGCCTGCTGTTTCCTGAATCAACTAACTCTCACACACATATATACAAAATAATGTTTTAGCACAGATTGAATTTAAAAGATGAAAGAACGTTCCACTTTGAAGTGTTTTATTAATAATCCTTTATTGCATTCTACAATGCCAGCTTTTTGCTTCAACCAATCACCCATCTTGACTGTGTAAAGCGAGCTGCTGCTTGCTGTTCATATGATTACAGTTTTCCTTCGAGCAAACTATGTTTAAATGCAAATGCACAAATGGTTTAGGTACATTAATGGGTTACTTCAGGCACAAAATTAATTTTGATATGCTGTAGAAAATGTTCCAGTACAGGTGGTTTTTCGTCCCAACTTTAATATTTGAGAAATGACCCATGAAGAGACTATTAAAGTTCTGCCTATAGTCATCTTTAAATACAATACATAAACAAGGAATACTTTCCACTCCAGAAGCTAGTCAGTGTGCCTGTCATGCCTGTGGATTTCATTGGACTATATGTAAGCCATCATTCTGTAAAAATTGTCGTATATTGCTAAATTAAAGGATGACTTTAGGCAAAATTTTAATCTTGATATTTCATTGACCAAGAAAAAAGAAAAATTTGAGTTAATAATAAAATATGACTGCAACTATTTGTCTGTCATTTTCCTTTATACAGACACAATATCTGCACTTTTCTAATCAAACAGACACGTAAAAGCACTGATCATTTTCATTACACAGACACCATATCTGCACATCAATTTTCAAACAGACACTAATAAGCATTAATCAACATATATTTCAATTCATTTTCAACCAATCAACCAATAAATGCATGCTGAAGTTATATTAAGAGCAGTCATTATTTGATGCAAATTTGAGGAAAATACTGCTTTCTATATGAAAAAAAAACACCAGTGTTATACATTTCTACAGAAATAATGATGTAATGAATGATTTTCTCCTTCATACCATAACTGTTAAAACCCATATGGTAGTAGCTAGGAGTAAGAGTCTAACTTAATGTACTTGACAACCAAATTTACTGTGGTAAAGCAATCTCACAAACCCTGTAACATTTTGCCTGTCAGGTACCATAGTGATACAACGATTCTCTCAACACATTCCAGTACAGCATGAAGTACTTAATGTATGTGTCAGAATTAAACTTATTCCTCTGAACATAGAGTTTTCACAATGTTGCTAAATTGAAGAGATTGTAATCCAACTGAGACATCTTGCAGGCTATCGCCATGGCAATCTTCATTTGGCTCTCTTCAGTCTTCACACAAATGCACCACAGCTGTAACTAAAGTCCTCTCAATTCCAACACGTCGTCCATCATCCTGTTGTGTATTCTTCTTCTTCTTCTTTATAAATGCAGTCCAGGAATTCCATTTGCTGATCTATGACAAGTCAAGACTAACACCTTTCACTATGACTTTCTTTCTTCAAGCCTTTTGGAACATTCCATTAACAAGTCATGCACCTCTTGGGCACAACTAATCTGAGTCTTAACAGTACTGATAAGTTGACTATACAATTGAGTGTCCAAACTGTTTGGTTTGGCTGTCTGTGGGTGGGGTGTGTGTCTGCTGCTTTCTGCGGAATGTATTGCACATTCAAGGCTCAATTTCTGCAAAGAAAAATACCAGAGGACGATTGTATCACATAATTTAATTGAGTTATAGTAAAAATGCTGTCTGGGCTGTACATCAAGAAGAGGGTGTATTTCTGTTGCAGTTGAAATGATGAGTTAAAGCAAGGGAGGAAATAAACCACTGATGCAGAAAAATGGAGAAACAGATAATTTAGAAAGGAGAAAGTGATGAGATCCTATTCTAACATTTCAGAAATGTAACATATTTGGGAATATATAAACAAGTGTAACTGCGACACAACTTGAGAAATGTAAATGAGAGTAAAATAATAACTAGGACAGTTGACATCATCTTTTCCAATGACCCTAGCATATGGCCTACCAAAGGGTAGAGTAAATCAATTTGGAATGTAGCGAAAGAATATCTTTATATTCTCTTGAAATCAGAGATACAGTTACAGAAAAGTCAAATCCCCATAATATAATACTTACAATGAATTTATTATGGTATAATGGATAAATAAACACATTTACATATCCTTACTTCTTACAGAGTTAAATAGCCTAATTAGCACTCTTGATGACTTAACAGACTGAGGGTAAATGGATGTAAAGAAAGATAGAAGTGCTCACAAGAAAAATTTCGATTTGATCGCAGACAGCGTAGAAGTCCTCTAAACATTTGTCAAATTGAGCTTGGCCTGGATCTTCTTTGGCTTTGCTGTAAGGAAGAGGAAATTTACCATTAACATTTTCAATGTTGAGAGCCTTCATTTTTGAAAAAATGTTTGTTTCTTTCAATAAGAGAAGTAAGAACTCTGCTTCAACAAATACATAAAGGTACAGATATGATACACATAATACACAAGAAAATAGATGTCTTCCCCACTATAAGACTGCAAAGTGCCAAGTCTAGATGACCTAAAAGTTGTTATGTTTCATTCAATCCTGCAAATAATATTTTTGTTTTTTTGTGATAGAGGAGCTTCATATGTATACACATATTTACTTACTATATGCTTGCATGTCTATTATACTGGCTAGTGGCCAATGACTAACTGAACAAAGTCATGTTTCACATCTATGTATCTACTTATTTCACCTTTACTTTGTGCATGATACTCTATTTTGTTGCAGTATGCACATATGGTGACATAATATTAAGCATGTCTCAGCCACACAAAATGAAAATCATCATCTAAAATAGAACACATTATGCTCTTTTTTACAAGAGAATGACTGTTGCAATGGATCACAAATTCAAGAACTTGAAAGTTATCATGATTCTTTATTTATCTATACAGAAAAGTTTGTCAGCAGTGTTAATGAAAAGTAATGCTATCAGCCTACAACAAAATTATGTGTGAAACATGATTCTCAAGACTTTGCTTTTATGTTGGTAATAAGAAATGATCATTGATTAAAAAGCAATAACATCATATTTACCTTTCTGAATCAACAGCATTCTGAAATGATGCTGCAGCTACTTTCATCAACTTCTGATGTATGAGAGAGAGAGAGAGAGAGAGAAAGAGAGAAGACTTGTTCGAGCAGTTTAATGTTGGAAAAAGAACATGTACTACCAATTAGGACTGATCTTTAAGCATATCCTAGTTGGTTGTTTAACATTATAAATGAATAATAATCATTTTGCTGTACAGACACATACTGTTATTTACAGTTTATAATGTAACATGAATTCTATCTACTTACAACTCCATTATTTATATTTGAAATTTAACTTGACAAGTAAAGGTAATGAACTTCACTGTATCAGTTCTTAGTGCTGAATAGTATCGTAAACTTCAAGGAGCTACTTAAAGTTACTACAGCCCACTAAACAGCCCTTCAAATCAGTTAGCCCTATCAATGGAAAAGCTGAAAACAAACTTCAAATGTGCTCATTCTAATAAAAATCTAGTAATTTGGGCATAAGTTTCTTTTGAAATTCTACATCTACTAAGTTTTTGACACATTTGTAACAATTAAGATGGCATTCTTGATTAAAAATATTTCTTATCATTATAAATATGGTTGCAATTAAATAGATAGCATGCTGCTTTGGCTTTTAACTTTTTTTGGACTTTGTAGCTTGTTGAGAAAATTCACTGAAGTATCCTTACAGCTAGGTTTTCTTTCAATTGACTCATATAAATTTTGGCTTTGTTAATTGGATCTCCAAAATGTTGCTGCTGCTGTTGTTGAGATTGAGCTGATGATGCTTGTGCTTCACCAGTCTGTGGTGGACCTGCTGGTATACCCTGAGCACCTGGTGGTGCTGCCATACTTCAAGGCTGTTTAAAAGAATTTAAAAAAAAACACCTTTCAAATATTTTCTTCAAAATTTGTTACCATCAATGTAAATCAACGATGCTACTAACTTAAATGTACATAGCCCACTACATTCCCATATGTTATACAGCGTACGGACTCAATCAAACTCTACGATGGATTGTTATGTAATAATGAAGCTGTAACTAGGAGTTCAAATTTATACATCTCACAAAAGGTGTGTCACCAAAATGACAAACAAGGTTGCGGTTTTGTTATGCCTTGTTGACACTTGTCTTGCAACTGTGTGAATAATACTTACCCACTAACTAATTACCCACTAACGAAGCCCTACACAGTTTCTGGCAATTAGAATTAAACATTACTTATGTCGATGTGTGACACAGATTAATGCGACCGGCAAATGAGTGGAATGGAAATATTTCCTACCATAGCCTACTTTAGTATACTTACTAGCGTTATTGCATATTTTCGCGGAATTGCTACATCGACCTATTGCACAGCGGTATTTTTGTTGCTGCTGCTGGTGTAAGGCCTAAGTGCGGGTCAATAATAGAATAAATGAGAACCGAACTGATTTAGACTTTCGCATTTAATAGTCACGTATTTTTGTGCAGTGTTCTGCTGCTTTTTTACTTATATCAGGTACTTACTGATTCTGTGCTATGCCAGGCTTGTAATTTAAATAAAGGAAGTCGGCACAATGGCACAAGCAAATATAACTCAGCCGTGGTTAACGCAGCGTACTGTTACATGCGTCTTTATGTATAATGGCTGCACACTACATGTTGCATGAAATGAACAGTGGGTCGCTAAAGCAAATACAGTATGAACAACTATTCAACAATGTCTAAATTTAAAGGATAACTCCAGGCACAATATTATTTTTCTTGTAATTGCAAAATGTTTAAAAAAACTTCTCTAAATGAAATCAATTTATCATTTTGCTGCAAAATTTTGAAATGATCGTTGAATCGATGAACTTTTCTGCGCCAATTGTTTAATTGATGACATTTGATAAAATGTTCACTTTTGTTATTTTGCAGCAAAATGTTTCATTCTTCACTTATTAAAAACGTATCAATTTTTGAAATGGCTGCCATCTTATGCTCCTGAAAGATCTAAGATTTGTGAGGAAAAGAGTGGATCGAAAAAATACGGAAGATTAATGCGGCCATGGAAAAAAATAAATAAAAACCACGGATATATATACAAGACAAAATTTTAACTACGAAAAACCAAATTTTTACTACGAAAAACAAAATTTTGTTTATCGTAGTAAAAATTTTGTTTTTCGTAGTAAAAATGTTGTTTTTCGTTTTAAAAAATTTTGTTTTCGTAGTCAAAATTTTGTCTTGTATATATATCCGTGTTTTTTTGTTGTTGTTGCCATGGCCGAATTAGTCTTCCGTATTAAACAGCATATTGAGTCTAACAAATTTCTTACCTCCGCCATCGATCGCTCAAAACAAAAGTTTTCGTTATACCATGCGCGCGTATACTTTATGTTGTGGATGCAGGCTTGTAGTAACTGTGCTGTTGTACATGAACCGTAGGCCTAAAACACGAGTACATATCAGCTATCTGGGCCCAATCGGTACCGTACAGTATTTGAGTGATGTTAATGTCTATCTATAGTGGGTATATGTAACTGTATTTTTTGTTTTTCGTAGTAAAAATTTTGTTTTTCGTAGTAAAAATTTTGTTTTTCGTAGTAAAAATTTTGTTTTTCGTAGTAAAAATTTTGTCTTGTATATATATCCGTGTTTTTTTGTTGTTGTTGCCATGGCCGCATTAGTCTTCCGTAAAAAAAAAGACAAGTTTGAGTCATTGTAAGGAATTTGGAATGGCAAAAGCCACTTAATTTGTAGTGTTTTGAAGTCTTATTTCAACACCATATATATGTTTGGCAAATAGGCATCTGCATTTTACTGCATATACATATCTCTCACCAGGCCCGGATTACTCATGCAATAGGCACAGTATATGCACTGTACCTTGGGCCTACGAAGAAAATGGGGCCTACAAAGAAAATGGGGACTTAGGAAGAAAATAGGGACTTACGAAGAAAATGGGGGCTTAAGAAGATAATAGATAATAGAATAGATAATAGAAGATAATAGATAAGAGAATAGATAATAGAAGATAATAGGAAGATAATAGGGACCTACGGAGAAAGTAGGGGCCTACGAAAATACCACAGAGTGTGTAAACTGGATTATGCAATACACTTTTCCCCCTCAGTTGCTTCTTTTAACTATAGGAAAGTAAGCCGTATATCCCTCCCACCTTCCCATAACTTACATTAACAATTATTAGTTCCATTAGCTGTTACAAATGCAAAGACTTTAATTTATCCATATATATCTTAATCTGCAACTTTGCAAGGCCTGGGATGTGTTATTTCCGGCAATCAGCTAGGAGGTATGGTAACGTACGCTTCGCTTAGATATATGTCGAGGAATGTTTACTTTCAAGCCTTCGCAGGCCTAGTGCATATATAGAGCCTACGAAACATTAAACATTTTAGGGGCTTGCGATAAGTCTCAATGCCATTTTCTCTAGGCGCGTAGCCAAGGGGGGGGGGCGAAGGGGGCAACCGCCCCCCCCTTGAGCATATTTTTTTTTTTAATTAAAAAAAAACATTTTTTTTTAATGTTTTTATGGTATCGCTAGTAATTTCAAAAGAGAAAATGCTAAGATGCAACTTACAAGGCCTGGGAAGTGCCATTTCCAGCGATCTGGGAGGCATTTTCAGCCAAAATTTTCTTGTACGCTTCGCGCCAATCATGGTGGCGCTACGCTTAGATAGTATGCAATGCCATATCTACGGCTCTGAAAATTTTTCTACAGTTTCGCCCCCCCCCCCTTCCCTTGGCAAATTCCTGGCTACGCGCCTGATTTTCTCTCACTGTCTGTACATCAGTTATGTATGATGCTATGGTGAAGTGTTGCGTTGCATTTTTTACGTTATCTTTGAATAATATGAAAATCCTGTAGACTATTTTTTTAAGCATCTGAGGCTCATCAAGTAATTGGTAGGACTGTAGTAAATAGTCTAAAACACACAGCACGATAATGGTAGTCCATCACGAATGCAGTGTGGCATGCCGGGCATATGACAAGCCGTTTTAATATTTACCTCCCAATTCTATACTTAAGTGTAAAACATTCTACCCAAGTTGAATTCAATTTAATTTAAGTGAAATAGAATTTTCTATTTTACTTAAGTGGAATGCAATTTTACTTAAGTATTGTTTTCCACTTAAGTAGCATATAATTTTGACTTAAAGGGTGTAAAGACTCGCGCACAAAGAAGCGTCTCATGCCGGTAATCTGACCTAGTTTCGAATGAGGTGTAACAGAAGTGTTAGACACCACCATCGATCCCAGAAAATACACACACAGCTTGCTACGGGCCGTCGGTAATTAGACACTAGTACTAGTCAATACATACAGCTATACGGTCAAACCCCACAACACAGTGTACATAGCAGCGATGGACATCTCAGGTCTAGATAAAAGATAACAAGGTATCTTGTTTTATTACCGTCTGCATTTTGTAGCGACAAAAAGAAAAATTCACTTGCAAGCAACGGAAAGTTAACTTTTTCAGAGCGCGGCACGCAGTTTGGGGCGAGTCTTCAATGCCTTTAAGCATAATTGAGTGAAATGGCACTTTAGTTAAGCAAAATATATGGCATATTTTACTTAAGTAAAATTAAATTCTTCCGAAGTGAAACAGAATTCCACCTAACTTAAAATTGAATTCTACTTACTTTAGTAAAATATATGGCATATTTTCCTCAATGAATGATACAATTCTACTTAAGAAGAATCGAATTCTAAAAATTCCACTGTAAGTGAGTTTGACCTTGCTGCAAATTTCATCACAGGAACTGACGTTGCGACACTGGTTAATAATCCTAAGTAAACCATTGTTCTTGTATCAATTGTTCTCATATTAATGTGCACAAAATTAAAAAAGAGCAGCACATCAAAATATTCAAAGGGAAGCGTCTCCTTGCACACTGAATATATAAAGTCATGAACATTACATTACATACTGATATGCAGTGCATATAGTCCATGGTATTACAAGCCGATCCTCGTATAGAAAGGGCGGTTGCGGTCTATCTGCTACAATTTTTAGTTACAATAGAGTTTTGCCCTGAATAGTAGGCCTTCACTGGTGTACGTGAGTTCATCACAAATAAACAGGTTGGTAGTTATTATTGCAAAGTAAGCTTACACAGGAACCTTTACTATTCTTATGCAAAAATTTAGAGAATAACACACATATACAGTTCTTTCTATATATGTTTACATACTTCTTCCTAAACTAAAGAATATGCAAGTTCAAGGAAAAGCATCATCACTGACGGAACTTGACTCTCGGATCAACATGATCAGAACAGCAACCTAATAACCAAGGGCGGCGGAACCGGGGGGGGGGGGGGCGCGGGGGGCGCACAGGGGGCACGTGCCCCCACTTTTCCTCAGGTTAAAAATGTGCCCTTTTTAAACATAATATTGTAGCGAAACCCACGTCGAATGAAATATTTCGGGAAGTTTTAAATGTTTACTACCACAAGACTTCTAACATTCTGGTGAGTGCCATTATGCATATTCAATTTGCCAAAAAAATCCTAATGCATTTCCAAAAATGCATTGCTATATTAAACATGTCTTTGTAATAAGCAGAAGCCATTTATAGCCTACTATGAATAATGAGTATAGTTTTAATATCCCATAACTTTATAATGATTTCACCTCATTTTGTCTCGAAAGAAATCTTGTTCCTTGTTTTACAATTTGCACATTGGATATTGCAGTGCTAGTATGCATTTTTTTCCTTGGGGAGGGGGGGGGGGGGG
>JAIPMN010020316.1:0-11691 GCA_020650975.1 Apostichopus californicus | reverse complement strand
TAGCTCCGCCACTGAGGGGGGGGGGGCGTTGATGGAGTGATATGTATACGCAAATAAGATAATACAATAAGAGGTATAAAGGGTACTAAATATCAGGCTGCAACAGTCCAATCGAATTTCTGCAAAGTGCCCTTCGACGCCGGTGCCCCCCCCCCAGATTAAAAGTGCTTCCGCCGCCCTTGCCTCGGTCATGGACTTCCGGTCACCCTGGGGTTTTCCCACAATGGGTGATCTCCGAGAGTAGCTACTCAGGATAATTAACCTTTACCAGGGCAACTGTTGCTATGGCAACTGGCATATCTGTATATGGCCCAACTGGCAAATGAACTACAATATTTCATTTTCCCAATGGAAGCGCAATCACCTTTTCTTGTACTGGTTTAAAAATGTAAAAGTACAGTAAAACCGTACAGTAAGGGTGTCCCCTGACCTTTGAGAATAAGGGATCGAGAGTCCATGTTTAGATGCAACATATGGTGCTATACTTTAATTGAAATTATGTTGAAGATTTTCGACTGTTTTACTGAATATATACATGTCCTATCTTTATGAACGACGAACACATGTAATTTCTGTGTTATTATGTTTGCCAGCAGGTAAGGGGCACATCCCTCGATTTTTTCTGGGGATTACACCCCCTCCCCCGCATCAGCCCCCTACCCCGCCCTCACGAGAAGTATACGAGGTTACGTCCGTGAAGAGTGACCTTTGCCTTTTCAATAATTCTTTTATTGCTTGTGCATTAAAATGTATAATATTGGTTTTATGCTGCTTCAAATCTCGGCCGGGTTTTGAACATGTGCCTCTGCATTACGCAATCAAGTTCGTACATTGTGATGAGTACATCGGCTTGAGTTATTGTAGTATGGGCATAGACCTATGTCATATGTATTTTACGTAGCCTGGAATATATACAACTTAGGTAAATAAACCGTACAGTATAGTCAGACATAACGTTAAGGCTGTAATCATATAACCCTGACTAGTACAAACAGAAGAGTTCGTGTCATAAGTTGTCATTTATGGAAATGAAAAGCTTTCGGTAAGCATTAAGAACATTTAACAGTTATTCCCAGATCTAATTCATACATTTTGGGATAGTTAAGATATCGATAGTTCCTCGTTCATTGTGATAGGCCTAGTACAAGAAGATTGATTGACAATGTAGACCTTATATTAGACCTAGGCTAGTCTAAGTTACAGTGCACAGCAGTCTTCTTATACAACTTAGTTACAGTAAATGACGAATCATGCCTAACGTTCGTAATTTCAAACCAATTGACCATCAATGAAATCACACAGCTGAAGGATAGAACCTAAATAACAGAGCAACATTAGCAAGATTGTCATAACCACTATCCATTAAAAGAACATTATTGTCCTTACTTTTTCAAATTAAACATAGTTATACAATCATGCATTACTATACCATAGTCAATAGCCTGGGCATAGGGCTAGTCTGGGATCATTTAAGTGTCCCAGGAATTATTTCGAAATTTGTAAGAAGGCCCTGCATGATTTAATTTTGGGCAAAGTGCATGTTTCTTGAGGATATATTCTCTTGGTCGGTGATCCAACTTTTCTCATGAACAGAGGTCAAAAGTACATCTACACACATAACAAAATATTTGTGCCCACTGTAAGCGTAACTATTGGGAATCTGTGATTTTTTTTAAGATAGCCATATGCTTTCAGAACCAAAAGAGAAGTGATTAACAGCTCAAATGCAAATACTGCAATGTATCACCATTCTTGGCTAGTAGCATGGACACTTCGAATTTCGGACACCTAAGCCTTAAATCACCCCAAAACTATATCTTCTGGTATAAATCACCTGAAAATATACTTGATATGGTGGGAGAAGTGTGTTATATTAAGATACACAGCCAAACTTTCTTTCCTGCAAACTGTTTTCACGTTGTAAAAAAGAAGATTCTTCATGATTGTGGAACTGGTATTTCTTTGCTAGAGTATTGCAAAATTCGGACACTCGTTCCCACAGTGTGGCGCTGGTGATAAAATTGGTGGCGCAGTTGCTCTTTCAGTAATTATAACAGACTTCATATATCTCCATCATTTTATTGACAAATATGTAAGTACTTACTTGCACACGGGTCATTTTGGAGAGAAAATAACTGTAGCTTTGTACTTTTTGGTGAACTTTAGCTCATCCTGTAGGTTGTCATGGTGAAATCGTGCATTTCTTAGGGGTGTCCGAAATTCGCAGTGTTCCGAATTTCGCAATACTGACTATATATTATGAAGCAACAATTAACATGTCTTGAGGACTGATCTAAGTTTTGGACATTTGGAAAACCTGTAGGCAGACCATTTGCATACCAACTGAACAAAAGTGGTATTCTTTGGGAAAACTTATTGGACCAATTGTTGGTATACGTACAAACAGTTCACTCCAGATTCACAGCTATTTTTTGGGGGGAGGGGGAGGGAGCTCATAGGAATACCTAAATTTGGACTGTTAAGGTGCCATGACTACACTTTCTCTTTCCTATTTGATTAAACATTCTGTGCCATATTACCAGTTCTCTTCTTATTGAAAAAACACTAGATATGCCACAAAACTAAGTTAAAGTCAATTAGCTTTTAGTTTGGAATTGCTACCAAAGCTTGTTAACTTTTTAGTCAATCCATTGGAAAGGGTTCCTTATTTAATCATTCTATCACTGTGAGTGTTTACAAGCTGTTTGTATAGTGAAGAGGTAGTTTATGGTTAATGAAGTTTCTGTTTGGTTTCCCTTGCTACTGTGTTTATGATGCTCTCAGATAGGCAGAATAATACTGTATAAAGTTGTAACTTTATGATACTGAGAAGCTCCAAGAACTTTTACCAAATGGCAAAGAGTATCGTCTCCAGGCAGTACAAATTTGTCCTAGTGAGAGGAGAAATATGCAGTGTAGAATGAATATATAGTGAGAAAAAGTTTTACCGTTTTAGTGCTAAATTTTTGTAGTTTCTAGTTCAAGTGTTACTTGAAGGAGCATCTTTAACAACTTTAAAATATCCCTTTTTGTGAATGATGAATATTTTCCCAGTTTGTTCTTCTGGATGCTTTCCATGAGTATTTAGTGGAAGCAGATGCAAGATCTTGCTTTAAATAGTTGAAATCATTGCTTATGTGCAGGGAGTGTAGCAGGGGGAGGGGTTGGGGGGAGGGGTTTGGGGAAGGGGTTGGGGGAAGAGATTGCAAGTGATCTTGCATAATGATCAAGAGGGATTTAAGTACTTATCTTTTTATTTGAATTCCTTAAATAAATTTCTTGGACTTACCAATCCTATCTTACAGGCCTACACTACTTTGTTGGTTTGTGTAATTTGCATCTTTAGAGCAGAGTACAGGTAGGTGCCTTGAGTGGCTTGAGTGGAAATCAAAATGGATACCACTCCTCACCATCAACAAATACAGACCTTGAAGGCAAGATGGGAAAAGTATATAGCAATGTCTCCAACCGAAGAAGCTACTGGAGCTCTCAAAGAGGTACGTTCTCAGCTCGGATAGGGCTGCAGTGGGTAGGCCCACAGTGTTCAGCATGGGAATGGCTACACAAAGTACATAGTACACCATGTGCAGCATTGGTACAATATTCAGTATGGGCATGTCTAAATGAAATACATAATATGCCATGGACAAGGTAGCAGCAGGTCTTTGAATGCTTAATACCATCTCAAGCCCTAAAGCACCTTGTGCAGTGTTCTGCACTCATCACATATCCCACAAAGATAAAGTTGGTATGTCTTGCCTGGAAGTGTTGACAGAGACCTCTAGACCTTGTGAGCCCCAAGGCACTTGCCTCATCTGCCTTCCGGATGCTCCAGCACTTCAGAAGGTACAGTTTTCAGCATGATTGAGGTAGCAGGTGGTGCATCGTTCACCTAGTCTTTGGGCAGGGCAGCTGAAGGTACATAACTCCCCACGGGCAGGGCTGCAGGAGGTACAATGGTCATCATAGGCAGGTTTGCAGGAAGCATGTAACATACTGGTAGGCTACAAGTAGTGTATATGCAAGACTGTATAGACTTTCAGCATGAGTGAGGCTGCAAGAGAAGCATAGGCAGCATGATAATAGTCCTCAATAATTCACAGTCCTACAACCCATTGATCATTGGCATTTTAATTAGCCTTAAAAAAATACAGCTTGCTCAGCCTAGTTGTTTCTGTAGCATATATTGCTTTGCACATTCACTTAACCACAAAATGTGTTTGTTGAGTTTATGTCACAACATATTTATAAAGATCTAAAGTAAGCAAAGCACAGTGCACATTTAACTTTAATACAATAGCACTGTACAGCAAATGAACCTACGACTCCCGTACACTGCAGACCCGTTGTTGTCATGATGAGGTATCTTATTGCACCTGCGAAGGTTTAATAAGGTACTTCATAGCATTACTGTGAAACGTTACAAAAGTAATTGAAGCAAGTTTAATGGGAAGAACAACATGGCTATGTTACTTATTGTTTTTTATACAAAAGGAAAACAACCATCTACCTGTAAAGGTCATCTCTATGTTTCCAGTGTGGTGAACATTTCTCAAACTTAACGAAAGGTCCTACATATCGTTATTTGCAAATGGTGTAACTGAAATGTGGCATTGAATTTTTAGTCAATTGCTTTTTCAGGAATTTCATTGACAGAAAATGTTGAGCACCTAGACAACTTTCCTCATATTTAGGTCATATCTGGGAATACTACAGGTGGCTCATAATAATCACATAGTTTTCAAGTAAACTAATAAAACCTAATTGCTTAAAATCCCTTCCTTTATATCATGTTTATATGTCCAATAGAAAAGAGAAGAGGTGTGGTAACTGCAATTGTTTCACTGTTTACAAATATGACTATGAAATGACTGCTGCAACTCTTGGGTAGATTGTTCATGAATTGTTCATGATTGTTCATGATTGTTTGTTCATGATTGTTCATGAATTGTTCATGAATTGATTGACCAAATATCCTCTTTAAATGTGGCAGATAGAGATTTCCCTTTACAGGGGACTAGATATATAATTATCCATACAATGCATTTAGGTATCTGACATATGATAGCAGCATGGCCTTATTCTTGTTGACCAAATATCCTCTTTAAATGTGGCAGATAGAGATTTCCCTTTACAGGGGACTGGATATATATAAATGTATCCATACAATGCATTTAGGTACCTAATATATGATAGCAGCATGGCCTTATTCTTGGTGACCCACTCACAGCTGATTCTGTTCCAGTTTCAATTTTTTTTCAATAAGGGATAAACGTCCCTGCAATGAACAGGTTAGGATGGAACCTTTGTGTACTCTTGATAGTGTGGCTTTAATATCCATCCATGTTTCGATCGCAATTTTTAATACGAGTGGCTGCGCATTTAACTAAATGTGTCAAATATGAAACTTCCATTTGACACATATAATGAAATGTTAGAGCTTATGTAAGTTTGTCTTAATCATTAACTACAGAGAGATTACTTCAACAACAAAAATCACTGTAGAGCATAGCTAACAATAACCTGCAGCCATTGAACAGCAATGTAAAATGGTGATGGAGGTGTGTGTTTCATGGCTGTACCATTATTTAGCTCTTTTTGTAATTTTGGACACATGGGTCTTCATTTATGATAGTGGTATTGTCTTACAGTATATTAAAAGTCGCAGTGATTGATGGAGGAATGTTCAACTAGCATGCAGTTAAAACATATGTTTGAGTTTGGTCAAAGATCGACGTTGGCCAAGACTACTCAAGGCTCTTTCCTAGATTCTTTCACCAAATTGATATTAAATGAGCCAGTGACCACTGAACTTGGTTTAATTCTCAACATTTCGTAGATAATTCTTCGTATGGGGGTATTAATTTTATCACATGTAATGAGCAAATGGGGAAAACTACAAAATGTTTCTTCAATTTTTTTTTTTTAAACAAAAGGTGCTTAGTCAAGCTCATGAACAACAGTGTTATAGAATTTTGATATCTTACATAACAACAACAAATTTATCAAAATCAACTGCTGCTTTGGGACAACTAATAACAACTACAAACTAGACATGTATGGGATCGTAAAATATTTCTGTGATGTAAGATTTTTAGAATATATCCTGGACAGATCTTTCCACCTTTGTGATTTTAGTTTTGTAAGAAGGTTTGTTGTTTTTGCCATTTTCAGAAGCAGCAGCGGTGCCTGGAAGATTTTCTCCATCTTCTGGTCGCTATGTCCCACAGTAAAGGCATTGAAAACGAAGACCTCTTAAATTTCAGGTTGGTTAATGAAAATTTATTTGCAGCTTTTAATAAAGTTTGTTGCAATATTCGGTTTAACCTGCAATTACCCTGCAATAGTTTTTACCAGTCCTCAGAATTTCAACTCCCATTGTGAATGTTTTGTAGAAGAGATCCATTGATCTGTTTTTCTTAAAGTGTTCAGTTTATTCAGTGAACAGTGAAGTCCTGTTATTTTTGTATATAATGCCTAACTTACAATTGAATGCCCCCAAAAAAAAAAAAAAATGAAGATCTGCTTTTCGTCTCTACTTTGCATATAAAGAAATGTCAAATTCCCATAAACTCTTCAGCAAGAGTAAAAAGTGTCTAGATTTATGGTTCTTTTCAGCATCCCTAAGCAAACTTTGATGATTGTGATCAGGTTAGGGTTAAATATCTACCTTAAAATAGCATCAACATTAGCTATGTTTGTAGTGTAAACACTGTTGTACCTTTAATAAACTATGAGAAATAAAACCTTAGTACTTCGTATGACATCATAACACCTTGCTGTCATCGTAAACCTGGAAAGGTTATATTCTCATTTAAAACATTCTTGCCAAGGGAATTATGCTTGTGTCTTATCATTTGATTTTTCATTTATCTTTATGCAGCTCTGACATACACAGTGCCTTTAACATTTTGGCCCGAAAGCTGATGCATGACATTCAGGTGGAGGCATCCTTCCCACCGAGTACACGTGCAGACGAAATCTGTGGACTTAGTCGTCACCTCAAATATTTAATGTTTGATACCGGCTGGTTGCTGCTCAATGCTCTGTGTACTTTATCCAGACAGGTATGAGATCAACAAGTATGAAAAAGAATTTGTTTATCTTTAAAGGGGTTCCTTCATCGTGCTGTTGAGAAGGTGTCCATTTACTTCCAGGTTTTAAAAGAATTTTGGAATTTTAGTCATTTTTAAAGGGAAAGCATCTGTTGGGATAAGTACAGTAAATGTTACTTATATATTGGTTATAAATGATTATAAAGTATTCATTCAAAAAATTGAAAAAAGTAAATTTTTAATTTTGGTATGGCAAAGAAAAAAAATCAACTTTCTAGAACATGATTCAAAGTCAGTGTTCTCAGGATTTATTTTTTAATAATCAGTTTCCAGTTCATGTTTTACTTATTTCTCTTTTTAATTTGGCTGGTTTTATTTAATGCTAATGTAAAAAAAAACCTTAACCAAGACTTACATGCTTGGAATGCATAGGATGTAATGTATTAACAGGTCTTTTGGTGTATGTTAATGACCCATCACAGATGTGATAATAGGCCCGGAAGGTAACTATCATTGTTTAGTTATTTCAAAACAATTTTAAGCAAATCTTAAATTTTCTTTTATATACTCAATTTAGATTCTGTACCAGTTTATCCATTCATGACAAGTGTTTTTTTGATTTAGTGAAATGGGAATAGGCTACAGTCTTTATACATGATAGTGTATCTACCCTACATGTATGTCTAAATTTAGCTTTCTGTATGATGGCATAGCACATAAGCATGTCTTCCAATTCTTTCAAGCCAGTTGGGACCATTTTCCTAATGCTAATACCACTCTATACTTGCCTTCCAAATCATGCTTCAAAGCACTAGTACTGACAGTGCAAACAGTTTCTTAACTTTACTTGACCGAAACATGTTGTTCATACTGCTCAGTGCTCACACTATCAATATGAGTTTCTTGGAAGTTGGATATGAAGGAACATTACAGAAGAAATTGGTTGTACTGGGTGAATTCTGTTTTTTATAGATTGCCATGAATATGTACAAGACTCCCTTTAACCAACAGTCAGTCGAGGGTTAACAACTTTGTTGATTTAAGATGGAGATTGATTTTAATTTTGTTATATTCACATTTACCTTGCGGTGACCTTACTCACTTAAATGGACTTGTAAAGATAACAAAGGTGATAAAAACTGATTATTTGTGCTCCTTCACTTTGAAAGTTACAATAATTAGTTTATTAGGTAGTTTGAGGATGACTGATAGCAACTCCAAAGTTCTTGAGATCAAGTTTATAAAAGTTTGTAAGCATGCTTGGATATGTTTTCATTATGGAGTCAGGCTGTGATGATAACAGTTTCAATCATAAGTGTGGAGTAGTGTACATTTTCATAGGTATGTAATTTTAGTTTTAATCTATATCTGCAGTATTCTGTACATTGTTCAATGTGTAGCCTACATGCTGACATACACATCAGTTTTAAGTTGTTCTTGCACAAATTTTTCAATGTGTATGTGTTATTTGGCTTCAATTCATTTGGTTTATACATAGATATGGTAACCTTTGAAACTGTCTAAAGATGGTGTGTGGCAGATTCCATCGAGTTAATTTGGTTAATTTTCAAACAAATATCGGATATTCTTGTACTGAAACAAATATTTTTTGAGGCTCTTCGAATTTACATGAAAAAATTATTTTCAAATAGCTTTTAAGATGTGTTATTTTTTATTATTGAAAATTGACCTATACAATGCCATAATTTAAGTTTGTAACACCCTATTTTATATAAGTGTGAGTCTAGTGAATATATTCAGGTTGCTGGTACAGGTTGCTCAAGTGAAATTTCAATGTGTGATGCAGTACTAAATTCTTAATGGTCAACGGACACTAATGAACAACATTGTCCTAATTACTCTCATATTCATTACACATCATGATAATAGCTGCAACTCCCATCAAAATCCATCAAAAATTGACCATTTCACAAGTCTTTTCTCAATTCTAGTTATATTTATGTATAAACATACGTAATTATGCACACTGATGTTGTATAGGGAGTGACTGCCTAATTTTCTGTTATGTTATTCCTTTGATTTCACAATCTTCATTTCAAGGACACTGAACACAGGTTTGTGGAAATATTTTACTGTCTTCTTTGAGAAGAGGAACATCATATTATTCAAATAATATATGTGGCCTTATAATTAGGGGGTAACTCCAGTAACTTGGGCTAAAATAAGCAAACAAAAACACTCCACATCATAATTTGCACATATTTAATGAGTTTCCCCAGCTTTATCAAAACATCAAATGTGTATATCTTGGAAACGAAAAGAGATTTTCGAAAAAAATTCAACAGACTTTGAATGAGATTATCACACTGAATAAGGGCAAACTGGCTGTACTTAAATATGGTGTATGTAAAGAGTGCGTGTACGGTTCAGACATCCTACTATTATTTACTAAATATATAGGAATAAAAAGTCTAATTTCCCTTGAATCCAATTTTGGAATCCAATGAAAATTTAACCCTGTGGTCACTGTTTTGTTATGTTTTGTTCTGTTTTCAAGTGTGTCATTTTCCAATCAGTTTTCTGGTATTCATAAATTTACCTTTTTCCCCACTTTCTTTTTGTCTATTTCAGGCTCTTTCTTGCAAGGATGAGTTCATACTGCTGCTTGTCGCTCTGTTCGAGGAGTGTCTCAGTTCCTGTTCATATGACAAACAAAGATTGAGTAAGTGACATTTTATTAATTGGGCTGTCCAGCGTTTCTACATAGCCCGCCGTCATAATCGGTCATGAAGAGCTCCATACCCGATCAATACGATTAACAATCACCGCATTAAAGTGACATAATCGGGTGTAAGTTCACGCCTGATCAACTTGCACACTGATGGGCTGGCTGATTAACTAGTTCATGTTTTCCCTCGTGTAGTCTTTCAGAATGAACAACATGCTCTTAGAAAACATACGTTAAAGAGCTTGAAACAGTTAGCTCGACTTGAAACATCGACAATATGTTTCAAAATATCTCTTCTGCTATTATTAATGACAACTGTATATATATATACTACTGGTGAGCAACCCTTGACGGCTTTTAGACTGCAGCTTGGCAAATTTTTCGCAACTAGATAGGACCGATGTGACAGCTCCCTCTTTTTTTGGGGGCGTGGCTGGAGAGTCCCACTGTCAGTGCGTGGTTGAAGAGAAAGTCATAAGCAAAGAGTTGTTTTGATAGTGGTGGGACAAAGAAGAGAATTTTGCCTCAAAAATCGGATCAGAATCTTTTCCACATGGTCCTTAGTTAACAGTTATTGTTTCTCAACTGTAACTTATTTTCATATTCTCCACTTTCTAACATCTTTTGCCAGAGGAATGAAAGAGTATTTTTTGCATCGAATGAATAAAAGAGAATGTGGGCGAGAATTTTCAGAACTCTTAAAGTATAACAAATGTACTCAGTATTGTTTACTTTTCATACTAACTGCTAAATTAAGAGTTTTATTTTAATTTCTCTCATTTAGTAATTCCCTACATGTGATTCTGAGGAATGTATTATTTGAATGATTTAGAACATATGCATAGAAGCAATTCCATTACCTACAATCATAGAAAAGATCCATTTCTACATTCAGATTTACTAAACGAGATGATCTTAATATGGCATTCTCTTCATTTCACCAAAATGAACGTCCTTTCAATAACCAAGTTTCCCATTAGCGTTACGGATGAGACCCAGCTCTGGGTGCTCAGCAATAAACTGATTTTGAACCCATGCACTTTTTACATGTGACTCTGTGCTTAGTATCAGACCCAACGCTTGCGATTACCACACAGGAAGTGGAGGTTGGTTTACTTAGAAGCAAAAGAGCAAAGCCATAAGCTGTGTGATGTGCCCTGCTGCTACTAAATGCCTAATACTATTGTGTCAAATTACAATCAATTTCTTTCATTCTTCTCTCCATCCCTTGTCTACCAATCCCCTTACATCTATCTCTTTGTGTTCACCATGCTCATTAACCTGTCTGTATTCTGTGCATGTTTTTGTCCCTTCTGTTACTGTTACTTGTCATTTAGCCTTTGAAGAAGATCCTGCTAGGATCGAAACGTCAGGCCAACTTTATACTTTTACACAAATTACAATCATAACAAACAGCAACAGGGCTAAATTTCTCCTTGATTATATCTTGGACCTGGTATGTAGCCAAGAGGCGAAGAAAAAAGGAGAAAAAAAGACAGGTAGTACGGGGGAAATGGTTGAAAAACAAAGGTATTCTGTAAATGATTTTTGCAGCTTGGCTGATCACAACTGTCTATGTTGTTTGTGTAACCATTGGTTAACTAGTGTCTTGTTGTTCACCCAGCTGTGGAGTGTTTCCATGTAGAAGGAACTTCGAGGAATGATAACCTAATCTACATAGCTTATTTAGAAAAGTAAATAAACAATCTATTCGGTTTTTCCCTTTAATGCTTTGTGCAGTGTGATTGGAAGTTAACTGCAAAAATAAAATGAGGAAAAAGTTCTTAGAGCCTTGTTGAAATCCAAGTAAGAAGGATACCATACCAATTGATGGTTAGACCACCAATCCATGGATGTACTGACTGTGGTCAAATTTTGTTATCTTTGTATATTTTGATTCCTTGCCAAAAGACAAAAGGAATCTATGGGCTAGTAATGGTGTGTGTG
>JAIPMN010020315.1:0-15163 GCA_020650975.1 Apostichopus californicus | reverse complement strand
GGGGGGGGGGGGCATGGCCCCCGTTGGCCTCCCCCCCCCCCTTGGATCCGCCAGTGCTTGAAAGTCCAAGAAGAGAGTACGTTTTTTTTTACAGAATGAACTGTATGTTTAAGTGCAGCCAGATAAATCAAAATGAAATTCTGCAATCTTAAAATAAATTCAAAGTCAAGATCGTCGCCTTTTTCGATCAAATATTTGTCTGCGTTTTTTATTGATTGATACGCTGCCCTGATTATTCCTTATTATTATGTATATCTATATCATGGATATAATAATATCTTTTTTATCTAACTTATTCACAATTTTGTCATTTTATTTTATGCTGACAATAAAGTTGACTATCAGAGCGACTGGTTGTTTTTCGGATTCTGATACCCAACCTTTGACCTACCAGCCTTTTTTAAGGCTCGAATTAGATGGAGGAGATGACGTTACGATTGTACTCGGTGGAAGTAGAGGAGACGTGGAACAGATAGTCATAGCTACTCCTATTGTCTACGATAGGGAATCCGTAACTGTTGGACTGAAAGTATGTTTTTTTTTTCATTACGACCTTAAAGAAATCAGACATTCTTGTTAGAAGCTTTTAACTAATATTAGTTCAGGCCACCAGGTACCAAAAAATCTAGATGCTAAATTAGCAAGACTTCCTGGATCACTTCAAGCCTCCTGTACACCCGAGATACTTTTGCAATTTGCCTTCAAAGGAAGAACCACACGAACCCCCCTCCCCCTACGAAAAATATATGTCTGTAATAGTCAATGAATTTAAATGTGCTAATACCAATCGAATCTCTCCTCCAATGTCATGCTTCAATGCACTCGTACTGACAGTACAAATAGTTCGAGCCCTTTTTCTGATAGAAACAGGATACTCATAATATTCGTACTATTTGTACTATCCATACTATTCATACTATTCATATCATCCATACTATTCATACTGTCAATGCGAGTCCATTGAATCAGGACATGAAAGCGCAGTATGGAAATAAAAACAATTATTCAACTGGGTGGTCTGTAACAGAGCTGACAAAGTATACACGTTTAACTGGGTGAGGGACACCAGAATTACAGACCCAAAATGACCATTCATGAATGGACAACTATGAAAGTTGAGATGAAATAAAACGTCTTAATTTAACTAGATATGGTTATTGGGTGAAACAATTTCCTGAATATCAATACAATCATATGATTTACTGAAATACAATTTTTTTGTCATATGAGGTAGTCTTTAGTCTGATTATTTCTTGTAAGTAGGAATATTGTTAGAATTCGTTGGAAGAAAAGGAGGGGATACAAAATATTCTGTGCCAGATCCCAACCCCATGTTTTGGACACTTGTAATATTTGCTTCAGGTAGGAAAACATAGAGGACATGAGGTTCAAAATGAGCAATATCTTCACGAAAGTGTTTATCTGTACATGGTTTTGCTTTCTTGTCAACAGGTGTATTTTGTTTACATTTTCGAAGTCTTATTTCTACGATAATAAAAGAGTTAATTTATTGTGTTCTACTTCAATCCTCAAAAGGTATGTGACACACGAATGACATGCATCGATGTTAGTTCCAACACTGGATACATTTCTCGGAATACTAAACTGACCGAGGAGGAAATCGAGACCTTTATCACAGAGAGGATCACAAACGAATTGATGAAAGGTAAGAATTGTTGATATGCGAAATATTAATAGAAAAAAAAATTGAAAACGATGCATCGCCATTAGAACAGTTAATTCCTTTATACTGAAGCAATATTCTACCCAAATAACCATACATTAGTAATATATTTACAATTGATTAACTAAAGAAACTCGTTTGGCTCCATACATAACTGAGCTTTAATTTAGGTTTTATTAGATTTGTTAAATTTCGTCACCTAGACACTTTTCATACGAATATGTATGATATTTATGCAAATAGCATATAAGAAAGTGCCCTTTCTTTTTATTTATTCCACTGTATTATTTAAGTAAAATTTGAATAATGAGGATAATAAATGACACTAGATATTTTTATATCAATATTTATAATAAAAATGCAAATATCATATTAGGACGTGAACTTTTTTACATGTCCCTTGGGGCGGGGGGGGGGGCATGGCGGGGACAGAGGCGGGGTCTCTTCTACGTGGTTGTGTGTTTGTTTTCTTCTAAATATGGTCTCCTTTGTTTCTCATACTGAATGAAAGGAGCCCATGTAATAATCTCACCCGAGTTTTTTTTTCTGGTTTCCTCCTGAGTATAAATTTCTTTCAATAATAATTGTGTTCTTTCATCTTCCTTGCCAAGGCAAAGTATGGTAGAAGAAAATCGTCGAAACTCCACAAACTCAAATCGGTTTTCATCAGTCATGACTTGTAATATGACAAATGTATTCATCCTCACGTTCATTATTGCAATTTTCTTTCTACTGTAGGAAACACCGGAACAGCATTTATCAACACTGTTAGCCTTGCGAGCTTGGATAGAAAGCTGATGCACGAACAACAGAGACGTAGACGAGACGTCAACGTTGAAGTGCACGTAAATACTGCTGACATCAATAATGTTTTGATCGTTGTTAATAACGTCGACCTCGACGAATCGAAGGACAACGTATTGACTAGAGTCGGAAATTACCAAATACAAATCTTGGATATGATTGCTAGTTCCGGCCCACCTGACACCAGTGACGGAGACGTTATCTTGATCTTCTCCCCTCAGATGGTGCAACAAAGCTTCACAGAAGCCAACATTGGTACGCTTTATTTCAAGTTAATTTTTTTAATTAATTTTCAGGTTTACAGTCTTGTTCAGGGCCAAGGCCTTCTCACACGACTTGACAACTTTACCCTGGTCATTGGTAACTTGTCACACCTACACACCAAAGTGTGCACAATTCAATCAATCTCTCCTGGGGCACCACAGTGCACCACAACCACATGTCCCCCCGGGGGACTTCCCATAGGGTGCAGCCACAAACCGGCGCAAACAACTATATTGACAAGTTACCTCGCAAGTTAAACATGTATAACGATAAAAGTACGTTTTTGTACGGAAATAATACTTGCCCGTTGGGAGAGGGAGGTGGTGGGTACATATTTTCATGGTTTTACGTTTTACGATTTACGGTTTCATTATTCCGTTGAGCATTTTGAGTGATAATATTGTCCCGTGTCATTCATATCTGTTTACTTTCGTTCTAATGAGAAACTTAATAGGACATTCAGGAATCATGTTCATCATGCATGTGAAGGTATTTTTCGATGGTTCTTGGATTCATTTGAAATAACTCATTAAATGATAAATATATAGATTTAACTATTTATTTTATTATATAATTGCTAACTTCAGAGTGAGAATATCAATGCTTACTTCGCCTATCACGATGTGTTCTCAATTTTGCACATGTTAACTTGAAGCGTGAACAAAATTCAACTGCTATAAATCAGCTAAATCCAGGACAGTCATTATTTTTGATTTCCTTTCCTTAACAGATACCCAACTTGAGGCATTACGTAAAATTATGAAGAAAGCAAAAGATGAAGGACATCAGCTGTCTTATGAGACTGTAGATAGGACCTTAACCGCCCTGGGTACCACAGGTGAAAAGGTGAAGAGAAAAGGATGGTCACAAACGAAAAGAGAATCACAACTTCATGAAATCAGGTAAAATAATACTAGAATAAATTGGGAATGTTACGTATGTCAAATCAAATCAAAAGGAGTTTAACCCCTGGTCGACCTCGCGAGAGGTCCTACGTGTGTGTTGCTGAAGACAAACAGGTTTATTTGTTAGCTTGGATGGTGTTGCGTACCATACCGCTACCGACAACCATTTCGCTATTTGATACTTGTCTTGTTATGACATCTAAATGCACCACGATGAGTTGTCAAACATATAGGCGAATCGCAACATGTTTTCTTTCAGTTACGACAACAGTATGGTTTTTGCATTGTGTTGACATACTGTTGTTATACTTTCCAGATATCCCATAGCAGCACCCCTCTCCTTCTCCGCCCTTCCGGCCCCTCCCTCATGCCCCTATTAAAGAAAATTTGAAAATTTGAAAAGAAAAGTGACAGATATATTTCCATTTGTATGCTACGTGCTACCTTAAACTATCTCATTTGAGTTTCTCTTCTTGCGGGGGTGGGGAGGGTGTGCGGGGTGGAGGAGATGTGTGAGCGGATTGATTTAAAATATTATTAAAAAAATATGCAACCATATTTTCATTTAAAAAGAAAGAAATTATCAGCTAGATATGCAATGAAGGGTACTACAATATTATCCATAAATAGGTTATCAGCATAAGTGTTAATGCTTTACATTCTGTGATCTTCAACAGTGAATTCATACAAATATAATCATTACAATTCCTTCTCCTGTTTTCTTTTGCTAGTAATATTTACATATTTCTGTTGTTATTAATATTAATATTTTTCTTTTGCTTTTAATATTTATATTTTTCTTTGTTATCACTACTTTACATATTTCTTTAATATTTAATATTAACTTTAGTTTTTCCTTGGTTATAATATTTAATTAAAGTTTTACCTCGTTTTGTTTGTGTTTAACACGCTACAGAGAATTGCGGATTATGGCCTTGCAACAATTGGGGAAAGCGCTCAACATCGAATCAAATTTAGTTTTCAATATACGCGGAAATAGGATGGGTATATTTAGCTTTTTACCACAGAAAGATACTTGGCTGCAGCATGATAACCTTCATGTGTTTCTACGACCTGGCGACTCAATACAAAACATGTAGGTCAAATTTTAATTTTCGTGATGTTTTGTTATTTAATATAATTCTGATTCGTGTTTAAAATGAAATTTGTATATTTTAGCTTCCTTTCAAAACAGCCGATTCACACTGAGATTACAATAACTACTGTAAATCTAAAGTTTTGTACCACAGTAAATACTGGATCGTGCTGACAAATCGGTAACATGTGCTATTAGGTTTACAGTAAGAACTGAGGATATGTGTAATCCCAATAAATCCCAACAACTGGATTTGTTGGAATTACACATATCCTCAGTTCTTACTGTAATCCTTATAGCACATGCTACCAATTTATAGCATGATCCAGTTCTTACTGCGGTACAAAACTTTAAGAATTACAGTAGTAACTGTGTTCTATGTGTGTATCGGGTGTTTAAAATGGACATTGAATACGTTTAGCTAAATTAAAAAGAAACCAGATCATGGGTTTGTGGTAAGAATTGAGACAATTTACATGAACAAATGAATAATTGGACGAGATTATGATATGTAGCTAGGAGTGAAAAAAAAACACCAAACAACGCTGTATTGAATGGGTATTATCCATGGGTGATTGAAAATTGTGCAAATATTTCAACGTTTAATGTTACCACTGTTGGAATTCAAAGCAATAACATGAGAAGGTCATAACAACAGGTTTAATATTGTAGAAATTAAAGTCGTCTCCATATCACAAAAATACACATTTCAATAAATAAAGGAAATCAAAAAGAAAGGAAAATGAATCAGATGTGGTTGCTGTCATATTTAGACTTGATCTCGTCTCTTGATCGTCTTGATCGTCTCGATCGTCTTGATCGTCTCGTCTCTTGATCTCGACTTGACTTCAATCTCGTCTGTGCAAGCTACATTGAATCTGCGCGATATCTCCCACGCAGAATAACAGTTTTTGTTACTACTTGTTCATCACGGTGACATAAAATACTAGTGATGGCTATGGCGGGCCATCAGTCTCAAATCGTGGGGAATCGACATATATACCGATTTAAATCGACATATACCAATTTAAAAAAAAGTCCAAGGAAATTGACTTCTACCGATTTAATTCGACATTATCATCGATTTAAACTGGTAGATGTCGATTTAAATTGACATATACCGATTTGTTTTACATATCATCGATTTTAATTGGTATATATATGTCGATATAAATCGGTATATGTCGATTTAAACTGGTATAAGTCGGTATGTGTCGATTTAAATCGGTATAAGTCGATTCCCCACGATTTGAGACTGATGGCCTGCCATAGATGGCTTGGTTTGAGCCTGCTATGATAAGTAAAAAAAAAAGCCTTATGTGTGTGTATTTTAATTTCTCTACGAGAAAAATATTTGTCAAAAAAGTTCAATTTGATCATTTCAATTTCAGGTTTGGGTATAACTGGTGTTCCGATGACGTGGTTTGTGACGGCCTCAATGCAATACTCATTGAATTGGATGATTTGGATAAAAATGTAACAAAATGCTCCAATTTCACTGATGTACAGCTACTCAACCCAATTACAGGTATCGTATATTGTGAAATAAATGTGTCAAAACCATTAATTCCAAAAAAGCGAAAGTGATTTTTTAGTTACGTTCATCAAAAAAAAGGGGCTTAATGTACCGTCAGATCACGTTTCAAAGAAATGTTACCGATATTATAAACAATTCCAAACCTTTACATAAAAAAAAGAAAAAATAACAATAGCTGTCGATATAAGTGTTATTTAGTTTAACACTAAAGCTATGCAGCCAACCAAAAAAAAATTGACCCAATTAGTTGTTTTCGGTATATAAAACCTACAAACCCGAACATAACGATCTATATCTGACATATGCAATTAGTCATCACCCCTGAAGGAGGGGTGGGGGTGGTGGGGGGGGGGGATTAAGCAAGAGTGGGAAATTTTTTTTAAAGTAGCTAGAAAGGATTAGATTTTCCTGTCTAAGAATCGTTGTTTTGTTTATTATTTTTTTTACAGGTAATCCAGAAGCTATTACTTCTTTGATGGATCGATTGGAACTGAACTTTACGCTGGTATCAGATGACCTATCGGATTGCGTATGCAAATTCTGGAATGATACTACTGGCCAACTTGAAGAGACCGGTGTGATCACATCCACACACGATGGTCATGTGATCTGTAAGACCGACCATCTAACTAGCTTCGTTGTAGTAAGGGCATCACATGTGCCCGGGTCAGGTAAATTACTTTTGGCGATTGAGAAAATCATACGCAGCCATGATATAGAAAGGCTGAAGGAATATGGACGAGGACTATTCATACAAGACCGTAATGCTCTAAGCGGGTAATAACTTGACAAGTCGTACAGAACCCCTCCCCCTAGAACCCCCCCCCTCCCCATGGAAAGAAGGACAAAGAAATACTCAGACGGTATCAGTGGAACTAGATATAATTAAGAACACTCTCAGAATTGACCAAAGTCAGGATAGGGGGGGGGGGGGAGTGGAAGCAACAGGGGCTACATACTATGAGCACATGATCAATCAGAGATCACGGGAAATATGAGACGCCCGACATGAAAAACATTATAGTGTATTCTCAATTTCATTATAAACTTAGAAAGGGTGCAAAATGGAAGCCCGGTGACGTAATTGTCCCAAGGGAATTTCTCACGAGGCCTTTACGTACCATAGACAATGTAAAACTATGGGCAGCGGGTACCTGCTTTCCTATAAGACAGTTTGGAGGAAAAAGTAACTGTTACGTAATACTATAGTTTCTAGTTAATACAGGTTAATAAAAATCGAAACACATTGATGTCGTCATGACTTTAAAACTGTTGTTCAAACTAAGAAAGTATGCTAGAAGACATCATGCTTTCAAGCCCAGTAGACAACCGTAAGTTGGAACAAGTGTTGGACCCTTTTTTCAAAAGCAACGTTTACAAAAAGTTATTCAATCATCCACTGCAACTGATAGATTGCAAAGTAAGTTTTCCAACAGGACACTGTGAGTGAACCCAAGCGAGTTATCCAAGAAGCTTAAGTGTAATGTATTATGATGGACAGACTGTTACAGACAACGACATCAAGTAATAGTTCCTAGTCCCTTTTCACCTCCGTTAATAATGACCTCATATTTGTTACACAAATCATACTTTATCTCCACAGCCCTTAAATTAATCCTCTCATCGTTAGTTCCTTTTATCTTATACCTCTCTTTTTTGTCTAATTTTGCTGTCTTTTCTTAGTTCATTTGTCCACCTGTGTCCCATTATGTGCTTTTTGTCCTAGTTATACAGAGTAGTTACGTAGTTGGAATAACAGTTCAATCTCTCTTTAATACACTTTATGTTGTTGATTGGGGTTTATAATTTCACTCCTCTGACACTAACTTTGTAATTTTTTTGTTTATACCTGTAGGTACGAATCTTGGAACAATCGTGATCATTCTTGCCTTGGTTACGTTTGTAGTTCTTCTCGTTGTCCTGAGTGGCATTTTAATCAAATTCATGCACAAGAAGAAAATTCATCCGGCAAGAGAATGACGTCATTGATAAATACATTATCTGACAAATTCGGTTGAATCAACAAAGGATTAAATATTTGGATGTTATTGATATATGTATGGTTATTTTAATATATTTTGCCGTTCGTCTTTTGATAATTTGGCTTGTCCTACTCGACTATATCAACAATGGTAGCAAGAAAAAATAATATTTGATCTGAAACTTACTAAATACTTTTTTATTAAGATAGTTATCTTTTATTTAAAAAAAATCCAGAATAATAGCACATGATGTAATCGTACGAAGAATAATTAATCTGCGAAAGACAGATTGCAAAGAGATGATTGGTTTATTAAGGAATGCAAAGAGATGATTGGTTTAGTAAGGAATGAAAAGAGATGATTGGTTTAGTAAGGAATGCAAAGAGATGATTGGTTTAGTAAGGAATGAAAAGAGATGATTGGTTTAGTAAGGAATACAAAGAGATGATTGGTTTAGTAAGGAATGCAAAGAGATGATTGGTTTAGTAAGGAATACAAAGAGATAATTGGTTTAGTAAGGAATGAAAAGAGATGATTGGTTTAGTAGGGAATGCAAAGAGATAATTGGTTTAGTAAGGAATACAAAGAGATGATTGGTTTAGTAAGGAATGCAAAGAGATAATTGGTTTAGTAAGGAATGCAAAGAGATGATTGGTTTAGTAAGGAATGCAAAGAGATGATTGGTTTAATAAGGACATATATCTATTGACAATGTAATAAAGGTACTAGTCTATACTCAGACATCGTTGTAACTAATGTATTACATATTTAAACAGACAAGTAAGTAAATAATTGGTATGGATTATTGAAAATTAAAATATCAGAATAATATCCCAGTGGGACCTAAGATTAAAGTGCTCTATCTCTCTCTCTCTGTATATATATAGATTTATGTGTATATTTTATTCAGAAAATGTAGATATTAATTTATGAAAGACAGATGGAAAAGGAGAGCATCATATACTCAGTGTATATATACTCAATGGTTTGTGTAAACGTATAATTTGTTAAAACAATTACCACTCAGATCTTATTTGTTTGATTCAATTTCTTAATAAATGGTTTATAATTTAATATGTGTACTCAGAATTCGATTTTAATTATTGGAAAGAAAAATATATCATTGTAGTAGTTTTAGTCTGTCTTAGTGTCTTACAAAATCCCTTAAGCTGAGTTGAGCCGATTACATAAAAGAGAAAGAAATATCAATAACTAGTAAGTTTGTATATATATAGACATATATATTTATATAGTTGGTTAGAATCATGTTTGATCTCTAGAGTAAGGCAAAATATGTCACCAAGACAAAACTAGGATTGTTTGATACAGGTGACACACGCCTACAGTGGAATTACGACCTTCTTTACCGGTTTCGAACCTCTGGACATAAAATCAGCGTCCATAGCCTAGTGGTTAGGGTGTCCGCATATAAAGGCTATAATGTAGGATAAACGAACAGAAACGTTAGGGTACTAAAGGCCTTTTCTTTGCGCCATGTTACCGCCAAAATGTACACGTGTGTAATAAGGTCCATTCTCACATGTTTGAGTTTGAATGGCAAAAAAAAAATCATGGTTGAGCGCCTGGGGAACTGCCCCCCGAGGCCCTGCCCATGCCCTCTTTTCGTCCCGTAGAACATGGCGAGGAGTTAGTTCCATTGATACCTTCTAAATAAGTTTACACATCGGGTGTTCCAAATAGTTCGAAAATAGCCCTCAGCAGTATTTCTGTTTGGTCTGGTTCCGGTCTCGTACTCATCCCAGTACCTAGACAGTCTAGTCTGTATATGGATTTGTAAACCTTTTCTTGCAGTTGGGAGCTTTATTCGCAACGCAACACTGTATACACACCTACGTACCTCATTCACAAGTAACAATTTATTCTTGTTTATAAGCTGTTTTAAATGATCAATCGGATAAATCTGACGCGCAGCCAATGAGACACGCAGGCAATCAGACAATCAAGCACGCAGCCAATCAGACAATGAGACAATCAGCCTATCAACCAATGAGACAATCAGCCAATGAGACAATTAGCCAATAAGATACGCGCAGCCAATGAGATATGCAGCCAATCAGACACTCAGATAATCAGACACGCAGGCAATCAGACGCGCAGCCAATCAGACAATTGGAAAATCGGACACGTAGACATGCAGAAACGCAGACAAGCATTCAATCAGACGCGCAGCCAATCAGACGCGCATATTTTCAGAAGCGCAGACGCGTCGACTCGGAGACGTGCAGACAATCAGACGCGCAGATAATCAGACAATCAGACAATCAGGCAATCAAACAATCAGACACATAGGGAATCAAAAACGTTGTCAGTTAGACAATCATACACGCAGACAATTAGACAATCAGACAATTAGACACGCCGACAGACATACAAGCACACAATCAGACAAGCAGACAGACAGTGGCGCAGAGATTCAGTCAAGCAGAGAATCAGAAATGCAGACAATTAGACAAACAGACATAAAGAATATCAGACAAGCAGACAATTACCACTCAGATCTTACTTGTTTGATTCAATTTCTTAATAAATGGTTTATAATTTAATATGTGGTACTCAGAATTCGATTTTAATTATTGGAAAGAAAAATATATCATTATAGTAGTTTTAGTCTGTCTTAGTGTCTTGCAAAATCCCTTAAGCTGAGTTGAGCCGATTACATAAAAGAGAAAGAAATATCAATAACTAGTAAGTTTGTATATATATATACATATATATATATATATAGCTGGTTAGAATCATGTTTGATCTCTAGAGTAAGGCAAAATATGTCACCAAAAACAAAACTAGGATTGTTTGATACAGGTGACAAACGCCTACAGTGGAATTACGACCTTCTTAACCGGTTTCGAACCTCTGGACATAAAATCAGCGTCCATAGCCTAGTGGTTAGGGTGTCCGCATATAAAGGCTATATATACAATGTAGGATAAACGAACAGAAACGTTAGGGTACAAAAGGCCTTTACTTTAGACAGCTGTTTTAGTTTATGGATCTTCATATAGTGAATGTTGTTAATTTGTATTTATGCCTAATTATTTTACCTACCAAGTTATGCCGTAAAACATAGAAACCAGACATGAACTCAGAATTTGATCCAAATATTTGCGATCCTTAAGAGGGACTCCACCACTAATTACTAAAACCTAAATTAAATAATGTACATTTGAACATATTATCAAGTAACGTTTATACCGATACATATTCTAAATAAATTAGATATGGTTTATAATTGTGAAAAATATTATGTACAATGAAACGACGCGTAAGATGAATGTCAAAATAAATGAATGTCTATATTTTAATCTTAAATGTGTTTTTCATCGTTGATTACGTTCTAGCCTCGTTTTTACAGACTTTTGATTGTCCTCTTTAACACTGGTTATTCAATGCCAAGATGATTAGTCTCCATTAGGATGTCGTGAAATATTCATGGGCAATCATTCAAGACCTACCGGTATTCACACTGTTCTGGGTTACAAAATAAAGTTAAAGTTTCGGTGTATTAGGAGACGCATGTGTTACCTCTTACCCCAGTATCGATGAAAAAAGCCCCAGAGGTTCCTATCTCATGAATTAAAAGGAATAATAATACCTCTCTTCTTTGGTTACAAATGATTAAACAGTAAAATTCATAACAAGAATGTCTTTGAAGAAGTTTAAAATACCGGAATTGTGCCGCGGAATGCACGGCGGTTCATCTTGCCAAACTAAAATAACGTTACATTTGGATTGTTCCCCTGAATCAAACTAAGAAGTCCAACTGATTCTCACACCTTCTGTTACCAGTCCAGATTAAGCCCTTGTTCGCCGCCCTTGGACCTGGCGAGGAGTTAGTTCCATTGATACCTTATTGGCGCCATGTTACCGCCAAATTGTACACGTGTGTATTTAGTTCCGTTCTCACATGTTGATTTTGAATGGCAAAAGAAAAAGAAATCATGGTTGAGCGCCTGGGGAACTGCCCCCCGAGGCCCTGCCCATGCCCTCTTTTCGTCCCGTAGGACCTGGCGAGGAGTTAGTTCCATTGATACCTTCTAAATGGGTTTACATATCGGGTGTTCCAAATAGTTGGAAAACAGCCCTTAGTAGTATTTCTGTTTGGTCCGGTTCCGGTCTCGTATTTATCCCAGTACCTAGACAGTCTAGCCTGTATATGGATTTGTAAACCTTTTTTTTTGCAGTTGGGAGCTTGATTCGCAATGCAACACTGTATACACACCTACGTACCTCATTCACAAGTAACAATTTATTCTTGTTTATAAGCTGTTTCAAATGATCAATCGGATAAATCTGACGCGCAGACAATGAGACCCGCAGACAATCATACAATCATACACGCAGACAATCATACACGCAGACAATCAAGCACGCAGCCAATCAGCCAATGAGACAATCAGCAAATGAGCCATACAAAAATGAGACAATCAGCCAATGAGATACGCGCAGCCAATCAGACGAGCAGCCAATCATACGCGCGGCCAATCAGACGCGCAGACAATCAGCCGCGCGGCCAATCAGACGCGCAGCCAATCACACGCGTGGCCAATCAGACCTCAGATAAACAGACAAGCAAGCAATCAGACGCGCAGCCAATCATTCGCGCAGACAATTGGAAAATCGGACACGTAGACATGCAGACTACTTCGTAATATTCTCAACATTAGATGGACCAGTAATAATTGGTTATCAAACGATGAGCTCTACAATGAAACCAACCAAACACCTTGGTCATCCATAGTCGCGCATAGAATATTGAGATTTTTCGGTCATGTAGCAAGACTCCAGGAGGACGCTCCAGCAAAGAGTTGCTTTAAGAGAAGCACTGAGACATACTGCTAAACCAGTAGGAAGGCCCTCGACTACCTTGCTTGGAAAAATAAATTCGCAATTAAAGGACATTAACATTAACAATTTCGAGGAAGCAATACACCTTGCACAAGATCGTGATACGTGACGGAGGTTAATCACAGAGCATGTCGGATAGACGATACTCAACTTACTACTACTACTACTACTACTACTACTAGACATGCAGACACGCAGACAAGCATACAATCAGACGCGCATACAATCAGACGCGCATATTTTCAGAAACGCAGACGAGCAGACGAGCAGACGAGCAGACGCGAAGACAAGCAGACGTATAGACAATCAGACGGGCAGAATATATGATCAAACAGACACGCAGAAAATCAGATCAATCAGACAATCAGACAATCAGATCAATCAGACAATCAGACAATCATACACGCAGCCAGTCAGACAATCAGACACGCAGTCAGTCAGATAATCAGACATGCAGCCAGTCAGACAAGCAGGCAAGCAAACAATCGTACACTTAGACAATCAGAAACGCAGACAATTAGACAATCAGACAATCAGACACGCCGACAGACATACAAGCACACAATCAGACATACAGTGGTGCAGAGATTTAGTCAAGCAGAGAATCAGAAATGCAGACAATTAGACAATTAGACAAACAGAAATAAAGACACGCAGACAAGCAGACAATCATAAACGCAGCCATTCATACACGCAGCCTATCAGGGACGCAGAAAATCAGACACGCAGCCAGTCAGACAAACAGACACGCAGCCAGTCAGACTATCATACACGCATCCAGTCAAACAAAGTCACGCAGACAGTCAGACAATTAATCACGCAGACAATCAGACACGCAGCTAGTCAGACAATCAGACACGCAGTCCGTAAGACAAACATATGCAGCCAGTGAAACATTCAGACACGCAGCCAGTCAGATATTCAGACACGCAGCCAGTCAGACAATCAGACACGCAGCCAGTCAGACAATCATATACGCACTAAGTCAGGCAATCATACACGCAGCCAGTCAAACAATCATACCCTCAGCCAGTCACATCCTCATACACGCATCCAGTCAAACAAACAAACACGCAGACAGTCAGACAATTAATCACGCAGACAATCAGACACGCAGCCAGTCAGACAATCAGACACGCAGTCTGTAAGACAAACATACACGAGGCCAGGGACACATTCAGACACGCAGCCAGTCAGACACCCAGCCAGTCAGACAATCAGACACGCAGCCAGTCAGACAATCATACACGCACACAATCATATAATCACACACGCAGCCAGTCAAACAATCATACCGGCAGCCAGTTAGACCATCAGACACGCATCCAGTCAAACAAACAGACACGCAGACAGTCAGGCAATTAATCACGCAGACAATCAGACACGCAGCCAGTCAAACAATCAGACACGCAGTCAGTAAGACAAAAATACACGAGGCCAGTGAAACATTCAGACACGCAGCCAGTCAGACAATCAGATAGGCAGCCGTCAGACAATCAGTCACGTAGAAAAGCAGACAAACATACACGCATCCAATCAAACAAACATACACGCATCCAATCAAACAAACAGACACGCATCCAATCAGACACGCAGCCAGTCAGACCATCAGAGACACAGCTAGTCAGACAATCATACAAGCAGCCAGTCAGATAATCATACACGCAGCCAGTCAGACCATCATACACGCAGCCAGTCAGACAATCATACACGCAGCCAGTCAGACAATCATACACGCAGCCAGTCAGACAATCATACACGCAGCCAGTCAGACAATCAGACACGCAGTCAGTAAGACAAACATACACGAGGCCAGGGACACATTCAGACACGCAGCCAGTCAGACACCCAGCCAGTCAGACAATCAGACACGCAGCCAGTCAGACAATCATACACGCACACAATCATATAATCACACACGCAGCCAGTCAAACAATCATTCCGGCAGCCAGTCAGACCATCAGACACGCATCCAGTCAAACAAACAGACACGCATACAGTCAGGCAATTAATCACGCAGACAAT
>JAIPMN010020313.1:0-18391 GCA_020650975.1 Apostichopus californicus | reverse complement strand
AAACCACTGGTAGAAAAAGGGAACTGCAGTCACTTGTGTACTCAGCAATGCAAATGCAAGTGCCAATAAAAATGGATGAAGTCGAAGAAGATAAGCTTCGTTCTAAACTCCACAGTGAATCTTTGGTTGTGGATGGGAATCCTTTACCAGATCCTTTTACGGAACTGAAAGATGGATGGCTTGCTGAAAAAGATAGTAGATATTTGTGGCCGCCATTGAGCTACTTCGAAATTGCGGAATATCTTCTCGTTGATTCAGCTTGTCCCAGCCAGCCACTTAGGCCCAGTTCAACTTCAGCTAGCAGTGCCAGTAGCTTTATGCCTACCAGTCTCAAGGATAGACTTCTTTCTGATTATAAGGAGGGGAAAGCATTCAGCTATTTTGAGAGCAAGTGGTTGAAGGAGATCTTTTACCACCACATTTCAGAGGACTCACCAGTTTGTTTTTTGAAAGCGGATTGTCTCCCATCCCAGAATGTAAGAAGCTTACCTCATAAGAGTTGGGTTGTCCTGGAGAAGAAGACAGGAAAAATTCGCAGTGCATACTGCACCTGTTTTGCAGGGTGAGTGTATATTTCATGAAGACCAATATTAATTCACATATTTACCATTTGGTTCCTCCTTGTTAATTACCCCCAATTACTTTGTTGTCATGAGCTGTAGGCACTTATGGATTTTTTTATTTTTGAAGGGAGCATTGTAGCGTATTTTGAGTTACGGTAATGAGGTAGAGATTTTAGAACTCCCACAGATACATATACCCTTCCACTTTGCTCATTAACTCCCTCAATGTCATGTCCAAGTATAATTAATGTCCCATGTACTTCATGTGGCTGAGAATTTTTATAAATCATTATGTCACCAGTGGGCACACATCATGCCTTCAAGTCTGACCGTGGTTACCGTAGCATAATTTTTTTAAATTTGTCCTTTTGAATTAAGAAATTTATATGTACCCATAAATGTTTAGAAGTGAATATAAAGTGATGATCATGACTTAAGCCTACATCCTTCTTTTTTTTTATATGCTCCTCACAAAATTTCCAGGAACACGACTTCTTCGAGAAAATCCTGGACTTACAATTGAGAACTACAGAATATTTTTCTTATATTCATTGCTAATGTTGTCCCCTTTCTTTTCCTATTTTCCATAGACTTGGTACAACTTGCAACCATGTTGCAGCCGTAGTCTTCAAAGTGGACCATGCCTCATGACGGGTCAATCTGCAGCTGTTCCTTGCACATCCAAACAGTGCACTTGGAATGTGTACAAAGGAATGCCGGTGGCCACTGTCCTTGAGGGAAAGAAAATCTCTGGCTTGGAATGGACAAGACCAAGTTATTTCAAAAAAGGTAGAGTAAATGTTCCAACTTCCAAAATAAAACTACAATTTCCTCAGGGGAATTTTGTAACTAGTTAAGTATGTCAGGTGGGGCATGCATCTATCACTGTTTGCATTCTCAAATATATGTAGGAGAAGCAATCAATTATTGCCACGAACATTAAGGAATGTGAACATTAATCGGAAAAGCTTTCAAATCTGAGCAAATCAGTGTTTGAAAATAGCATTTATTAATCAAATTTTCATCACATTTATTTTTATGCTAATCTTGTGATGTATGACCAGGTAAACATCTCAAAATCCATATATAACATAAAATATGCAAATTAGTAAGTGGAATTTCAAAGTGCTGTTTAATGATCAATATTTAAACGATTTGAATAATTTTATTTTTTTTGGTTATTTCATGACTTAATATATTGTAAAGCAATTAAGCATATGTGTTGCTTATACCCATCCATATACAGTAGCACTTTATTCTAAACTGAATTACCTAGGACAAATTAAATTTTGTGCCTTGACAAATGAAGGAAAAAAATCTGACTATTTGAACATTTGTACAAGGAATGTTTACAGGCTGATTTGGGGTAACTGCCTCAACTGGTGTACATTAAACTCAACCCATAACCAACTACATGTTGCTGCACAACAAACTTTCATGAGACTTTTAAACTTGCTATAAGCAAAATTTTCCATTACAGATGGCCAGTGGTGCAGCCAGTGTCATTTTTAGAGTGCCAGACTTTTTTTGAGGAAAGTCAGTTCCTTAGGCCAAATTTGGTTGTTGCATAAACTTGAACTCAAATTACATCTTCACTTGCCCTTTTATCATTTCAGCTGCAAAGACAACACCCAGCAGTGCATCAAAGCAACTTTTTTCTCCGGTGCGCTCTTCAAGAACCAAACCGTCAGCTCAGGGCTTGGTTGATGCGCTTTTTCCAAGCTGCCAGGGTTCATCAGTTTTCAGGTTCTTGGAAACACGTCAGGCACCACAGTACTCTCCAGCTGAAGATTTTAATATAGCAGTTGAAGAAGACATAACAACAACAACAGCACCTCCACTGTCGATGCCTGAACTTGCCTCTAGGTGTAATACAGTAGAGGAATTTAGGACGATTCTGCCACACTATGCATCAGAGGAGGTGGATGCAATTGAACAGGTTACACGTGGACAGGCAGAAAGCAAAGACTGGTTTGAACAACGTTCAGGGAGGGTAACAGCCTCCAACATGAGGGCTGTCATGACGAGAAATCAAACACTTAAAGATGATAGCTCATCATTAAGCAAGGATCCGGTTCCCTTGATGAAGCGTTTGATGGGCTATGAAGCCCCTGACCCTAATCTGCCCAACTTGAAGTATGGTAGGCTGACAGAGCCAATTGGTCGTCAGTATTACCAAACTTTGCAAAAGGAAAGGGGGCACCAGAAAATCGAGGTTTCAGAATGTGGTTTGTTCGTTATTCCTGACAAAGTTTTCTTGGGCGCATCACCAGATGGGTTGGTTCAGTGTGTGTGCTGTGGAAAAGGAATTTTGGAGATAAAATGCTGCAGGACTACAGAGGAACCAGGAGCACAAAACTGTGCCTTTTTAGTTGCAAATGAAAGCGGTCATCCAAAATTGAAAAAGAACCATGCTTACTACCTTCAAGTTCAGGCGCAGCTAAAGGCTACAGCAAGACAGTGGTGTGATTTTTTTGTTTACACTCCACACGGCTTTCATCTGGAGAGACTTTTTGTTGACAGCTGTATGTGGGAAGAGGCCGTTGCAGAAATAGAGGAGTTTTTTTTTAAGTACATGGTGCCTGAACTTGTGTTCCGGAAAATTCGAGACTCTATGTCACAATCTCCTCCTGATCCTTCACCAACTCCTTCTTCTTCAGCAGTGCCAACTGAAAACTTGTCTGTTCAAGCAAAGCACAAGCTCCCTCCCAGTGAAGTCAGGAAACAGAAAAGACAAAAAGCAAAGAAGACAAGCAAAACCAGTATTTTTGTGTTCATTGTGCAGCAAAGAATGTATTGATGAGACAAATATATTAGAAATTAAGGATAATAGCATTGGATGTGACACTTGTGGTTCTTGGTACCATTGGCCTTGTGTTAATGTTAGACAGACACCAGTTGGTAAATGGTATTGCCCAAACTGTGCAAAGCAGTGATCTGACATTATCATTTTGGTATTTTCTATTTTTTATCATTTCGTGAACATTATATATCTTTGAGAACATTCATGACGTCAAGTTAAATCATTATGTAAAAGTAAGTTGGCCTGACATTTCGATCCTTGCAAGATCTTCTTCAGAGGCTTAATGAGGCTAAATGGCAAGTAACAGTAACAGAAGGGACCCTTCTGTTAGTGTTACTTGTCATTTAGCCTCTGAAAAAGATCCTGCTAGGATGGAAATGTCAGGCCAACTTACTTTTACACATTCTATTACACAGGCTCTCTATTGGATAAGCAGTTTGCTAACAGTTTTATTTTATTTTGAAGTTAAATCATTCAGAAAAATTTTTAAGAAACAAGATCTGGCTGTAGATTGCTAAGTGCAGCACATACAATTAAAATATCATCTGCATATGACAACAGTGTAAGTGGCAGTACACCATTCAGTATTTTAATTGTTTTCAAACGATTTATGGCACGTTCAACATGAATACGAAGGTTAGCAACTTTTTTGGTCTTTTTAACATCTTTGTGGGTCATTTGTCTGTTGCCTTTTGCTGCTGGTGGTATTTCTAGAGTGGCATGACGTAGCATGAGGTCTTCCTGAATAGGGAACCCTCTGTCAGCCATGATGACATCACCTGGATCTAAAAGATTAAGGAAACCACTATCCCTGGTGATAAAAACATCAGATGCCCTGCCACCATAAGCATCAGATAGGAAAGAGATTGTCCCTGTAGGTGTGATGCCAACTAACACTTTCATTGTGTTGTGCTTTTTGTAGTCTGACCAGGTTACGGCTTGAAGATATAAAGAACGGGGTCTTTCTATGAATATTTCTGTGCAGTCAATTATGCATCTGGTCTTGTTAGCTGCTGCTTTGAAAGATTTTGGCAAAGTGGATTTAATTGCCCCTTTATCAGGCCAAACAATTAGTGGTTTCAAGATGTACCTCAAAAATTTTACCCATGTGGTAATGATTTGAGAGCTCGTACTCTGTCTAATACCAAAAAGTATCGATAAGAATTGTACTGGGAGATCTAAACGAAGCCTCATTAAAACAAGAACCAGCTCATTTTTCAAAGAAAGTGCCCTTTTTGGGCCTGATTTTGTTGGGGTTTTTTGAAACTTCCTTACTTTCCCTTTCACACTGCCCTTTTTGGAACTTTTCCAGTACCTCATTTTAGCTGCATGAGGTTCCAGATAATTATACAGAGAATTCAGACAATCTCTAGAAATTAAGCCTGTGCAGTGTTGTATGTCTTTTTTATTGCTCAGTTGGGTTTCATCAAAAGGTTTTCTTTTTCGATTAGCCATCTTCTTTTCTCCCAACTTGGTGGCAACAAGTTTTTCTTCCAGTTCTTTCACCCTTTGCTGTAACAGTTTAATTGTTGCCTCCTTCCTTGCACATCCTGGACATCTGCATGTTGGCTGACAGTCACAAGAGTAAGTATAAGAGTGATCGTGGCTAATGTTTTCTGAGGTAGTTGACTTACAAGGTTCTCCTACAGGAGTTTGCTCTTCAGTGTGTTTCCTCTTTGCAGCTGGTGTGATGGTTCTTTCTGTTGGAGGTCTTCTAGGGGTTGTTGCTCGCTCAGAACTATATCCTAAGTGAAGGGTTGGGTCTGGGTTTTCTTTAGTGGACTGGCCATCTACAAAATGTTTCGAACATATCCTGTCATGAGCCTTAGGTTCCCAGTTCTTGTCCAGTTTGGGGTCCTTTCTGTTTATTGCTTTAACCCACCGTCGCCTTTGTTCAGGTTTTGACTTTTGAGAAGGGAAGGTGAACAACCGAAAGGGAGGTTGGCATATACATTGTCCAGTTCCAAAATGGCCTCCATGGATTGGGCAGTAACCCTGTTTCCACTTTTCCAACTGGTAGGTACCATTCCCACAACCGATGACAGAACAAATTCTCATACTTTGTGTGATTCTGCAACTGTAAGGAGATGGAGAAAAATGCCTAATTAAATTCGTTCGGGTATGGAAACACTAACTTACACCCAAGGGAGTGGCTAGATTGAATGGGGCGGGGGAGGGGGTGCGGACCATCATTTTTGACTCAGATCAAAGTGTGAATCAAACTGTGGGTCCAGGGACCCACCCAGTTCTTGTTTATTAATCCAGAGATCTGAATATGAGAACATTTACTTTGAACTGATTTTTCAAAAAGAATTTTTAATAGTTTGAAATCTATTTTTTCCTTTATACTTAATTATTATTATGAGTGATTCCAGGAAATTCTAAATACAAGTAGTACTGGGACAACAATGCTGATGCACTTTAAAGTCAAAAGTTAGCTTATATTAATCCCTCTTTCCTTAAACAATGTTCCGGTCAGGAGTGTATTCAAGGGGACGACATTCCCACTGACAATAATACTGTTAAGACGTAATAAGGCAGATTTTGATATGCCTAAAATGAAAACTGTTTCCAGCCCCCAAACAATTGAGGCTTTTTTTAAATATTTTTTTCTAAACTGTCAGAGAGCATGTCGCCGAGAGAAGGGTCATTGTTGTTTGAAGTGATGGGATTAATTTTCTTTCCACTTCAGCCATGCTACTAGGTGAGTTGGGAAGAAAGTATTTTGTTTAAGGCCAATGAGTCTCAAAATATTAATTGCTGGGGTTTAAAGTTGAAAGGTCTTTAATTTAATTATATAACGCTAGTGTCAGTATAGGCCTTGCTTCCTACACGAGTGAACTTGGGCCTACGCCTCACTCAAAAATATTGGCACAGTGACTTAATGCCCCTATTCCGCGAATATCATAGAGGGGTTACAACTTACAAAACTTAGTTTTTTTCTTAAAGTCATCATGAAAGAAATGTAATGCTGAAAAAAAATCAACAAAAAAACAATTACCTTTCATCAAAATACCACGGAACTGTTTTTTATGGAGAGAAATGTTGCAAAAATGTATCCGTCGTGATCGTGACTCGTGCTATTGTTTATCTTCTTTGTCTTCGTAACTAAGTGCGTCTCGCACATGCGCTGTTGTAACTGCGAAAAGGCTTATTACGTGAGTGATAGCGTTGACAACACACTACACGAAGCGTAGCTGACCGAAATTCTATACCATAAAAATGCTCGAGTTGAATTGCTAAGTATTACTCACAAAGTGGAGGCGCTATTGCTAAATTGTTTAAATGTGTCCACCGTTTCAGTGTGGCGCTTCTGGAGAGCTAAAAATCTACTCTGTGGGGTGAGGCATTCTGGAGAAATGTTTTCCGAAAAAGGTCTGTGTTTTTGGCCCTAACTTAGACCGAAAAACGTCATTTTTGACATATTTTCCCCAAATACAGAGCTATCTCTCTACATATGCCTGTGAGGCTCCTGATTTGATTCCTTGTATGTTTTAGCTAGTTGTAATTGGATAGGGTTAGTTGATTGAAGGTTTTCACTGTTCTCTCGATTTCTCCATGTTACCCCCCCGGAAAAAGGTTGTTTATTGATGCAGGCTGTCTTATGTGCAAAATAAAGCTATGGGAAGCTCTCTAGTGTATTCCTAACTCGAGTAATGATTTTCTAAACACGTGGTTTTTTCAGTGACTCAAACTTGGACCATCCGTTCATGATTGGACACTCTAGAGTATCTACTTTAATAATAACAACTGCATGTCACTGCCGTATTGGCACCAAAAGATACGTAATGAGCATAAAGTAACGGTTTATGCTTGAAAATGCGGATGTAACAGAGACACCTTACATAAATTACATTCATCAAGATATGCATCAAGATAAATAACTTCCATTAAATCATACCTGTAATATTTACTACACCTCAAGGGAAACTAAATCCAACTTATCAAGATTATGGATAAAAATTGTCGGCCAATTTGAGGAAGCCTACAATACATGTATATCAAATCACATTATAGGATGGTACATTTTATTTCTAACAAAATATGCAAAATTTGCTGTTGCCAACCAGTATATTTATATAGGTAAATTATCCTGTCGTATTGCACAGTAGCAGATGTCCAGCAACCACGAATGCCACATCTTCTTCATATGGTGAGTATATCCTGCGACAAGGAAGCTTTATAAATGTTAGTATCTTAATATTAACATATCGCTGTAGTTACACATTTTCCTTTCCAGGTCCCCAGCCCTGATTGGCTGCCTCGAGACCAGACTAGCAGCTACATATTAAACCACGACCAGACAACTCCCCAGGGACTATTCCCGGGTAAGGGTGGGAGCGGACAGGGGTTATGTAATGAAGGAATTGTCCAGGAGTAATTGTGTTTGTCATGTTAGTATTAATCTTTCAGGAATTAAGTATATGAAGTATGTTTATATTTTTTATGGTTACCCAAGTGAACACTCCTTAAGTGCTCAATTCAACAAACTAAAGAAGCATGATATAACAATTTTATAACAGTTTTATTTTCAAATTTGATGAATGTGATTCAAATGAGTTGATATATGAATTGATAAATGATTTAAAAAATGAACAATTTAATCTGTATTCTGTAAGATATCTGAACAAGACACCTAGACAATTGTAAAATTTATATTGCAACAATTGTTAATAAATCAAAATTGAATTCAACACACCTGTACAGTGCAGCATGCCTCCCTTTACTTTCTGCATGCAGTAATATGTATAGTATATTTAATAAGCAACAATGAGGAAAAATGATTTCATATTATATCAGCAATTATATTATTATAGCAACAAACTACTGTACTGTATACTCCTTTTAATCATTGTGAGCAGTAAGAGATCTGAACTGAAATTGCATATCTAAAAAGTGCAACAAATTTTGTGAATGGAATTGGCCACAACTTCAAATGAAACAACAGGTTGAAAGGATGGTACATTTTAAAACTTGTTAACAATCAAATGTTAAATATTGTAATGCAAAGCTTCAGCAAATCCAACCGTAGATACTAACTACAAAATGAACAAGAAGCAAATTACAAACATTGTATTCATTACAAACTGATGTATGTGATCATTTAAACATAACATTTACATATTTTTGAGTGATTTCCTCTAGTTCATTGTCCTTAAAATAGTAAACAAGATTCCTATTCTCCATTACAGCTTGCGTGTTTGAAAGAGCCAGGATTAAGTCAGCTGTTGGATGGACATGAACATCTTCCTTATCTGGCCAGTAGTATGCTCCTGTGTTATGTCTCCGCATAAACTTCACAACAGTCTGAGATGGATCCGAACACTTATCCAAAATCTGAAATAAAATATTGGAAACAGTTATGCATACACCACTAACATACCTGTGAATAAATATGTTTTGTGGATATTTGTTATATGGCTAGTGTATTATCTGGGTACACACATAACATTTCAATCCACTCACCAAGGCCGCATAGATTGTTGGTGTGGATTTCTTGGCTCCTACAAAGTCAAACTTGGCAGCCACATAATTTCCAACTTCTTGGAGAGTAGGAACTGCAACAAAAATAATGTATCATACAATTTAATATGAATATAATACAGATAGTACAATGTAAGTTTTCATCAAATTTATCATGTTAAATAAATAGATCGGTAATAAAAAAAAATGTATTGGTGTATGTTATACCCTGGATTAATGGATGATTATCCTGATTCCTAGCGATATAACAAGAAGACAAATTGCTAAGTGTTTACAGCACATGCGGCCATATTGAACTGTTTATTCTCATCCAGGTCACATGCAGGTAACACCAACTTTACCAAAATAGATGGCGTGATACTTCCTACCAGATGATGAAACAATCAAATATTTTTCCTCATCAAACAACTCAACTTTTATTAAATCAATCAATCTTTTATCAAATCAAGTAACCAAAACTAACAACTTGAGGGTATAATTAAATCTCTAACCTCTTGGGTGGTCTGACAACTCTGCCTGACCTGGTTACTGTAGCTGATGGTGCAGGGGACTCTGCTACCACAACTGGGGTTTGACCTGTGTGGACAGGACTACCAGATACTTCTGGGGATGTGGTGGAAGGTCCAGGCTGATCCAAGTTAGAGCTCTGCCCTAATTCCCTAGTTGTCTGAGGTACATTAACTGGAACTGGCACAACATCAGCATCCATTGGGGAGTTGATGTTTGGTTTTCCAGCCATAGCATTTGCACCAGTATCGTCAGGGATAAGATTATCTGAGTGTACAAACCTACGATTATTGCCAGGGATCCTAACAATATATGTACGAGGCCCCTTGACTTTCACTATGGTACCAGGAATCCATCGATCCTTCCCCCCTCTAACATTTCGCACCCTCACTGGTTGATAAAGGTCGAACTGCCGCACTGGTGAACTGCGGTCCCTTTACTGTTTTGCAGTTTTGCTGTTTTGCACTCAACACTAGAGGTTTATTTGGATAAAAATGGGTGAGCACCTGATTACTAGCTAAAGCATTCTTTGCATTAACAAAAGCTTGCTCACAGTCATCACTCCAGACCCAATTAATGTTGTGTTGCAGTAGGGCATACAATGGTTGCATCTGAGAAGAGAGATTCCTTACAAATTTGCCATAATAGTTCACCATGCCCAGAAAGGACTTCAATTCAGATACATTGGTTGGTCGAGGTGCCTTTTGTATGGCCTCGATTTTGTCCTGCAAAGGGCTCACACCTTCACTGGTGAGCTCATGAGGGCCTTGAGGTGACTATTTTCATTCTCAGTTGCAATCACAGATATCATCTATGTAACAAAATACATTGTCTAATCCAGATAATATTTTGTCCATCGTTTCCTGGAAAATAGCTGGTGCAGTTTTCACCCCATAACACAAACGTTTTGGTGACAGTAACCCCTTATGTGTATTCATTACTAGCAGCCTAGCTGATTCGTCATCAAGAAACAGCTGATTGAAAGCACCAGATAAATCAAGCACTGAAAATACCTTAGGGTGTGTACCTCCCTGTGCCAGTTTTGCAAATAAATCATTAGTATTTGGTAATTTGTATCCCTCATCTTCAATACACTCATTCAAAACTTTGTAGTCTCCACATACTCTTATTTCACCGTTACCCTTCTGTACATGCACAACTGGTGAGGCCCATTCACTATAGTTGAATATGAGAAACTTATCAAGAATGATATAGTTACCCAAGTCATTTTCCACCTTTGACAACAATGAGTAAGGCACTGGCCTACTCTTTTGGTATTTGGGTCTACTTTTTGCTTTCACCCTCAACCTAGCAGAGAATCCATTAATACCCATTTCCCTTGATGAGAATATTTCTAATTTTGACACAACAAATTTTCCAAGGTTGGTGACACATGATTCCCTAAATTTTTCGATTCCAACCTTTGCTGGTTTTGGCTCAGATACCATAAAAGTATTCTCCCAGTCCAGTTTGATTTTACTCAAGTGGTCTCTGCCGAAAAGGGATGGACGGTTTCCCTTGACAACCAATAAATCCATCCTACAACTAGTACCTCCATAATTTGCCGTGACTACAATACTCCCTATCACAGGCACCTTTTCACCTGAATAGCCACGTAGGGTTATATTGGTATCCTTTTTTGAGGTAATGGGCCAAACTGGACTTGTACACATGCTCCGAAATGGTGGAACGAGCCGCACCGGTGTCAATTTCCATGGTTATTGGAACATTAGTGTCCCCTACCACTAACGTAATCAAATACGGCTTATTGGTCTTTACACCTGATAATGTATGATATAAACCATAATGTAAATCACTTTCATCAGTTTTAACACTATCTACATACTGTTCATAAGTGTCCTTATTACTAGAACTAACGTTAGGCCTAGCATTAGGCTCACCATCCTCCATAGGCCTATAACTAGTTGAGACGGAGTGGTTGCGGTGACCCCCCGTCCTCGTCTGATTCTGCATACTGTTCTGGCTTTGAGGTCCCTTAGCCCCAGATCGGCAAGCTCTTTGAATATGACCCTTCTTCCCGCACGAATGACAGTTTACCTCGCGAAACCTGCAATCATCGGGCTTGTGGTTGCTTCCCCCGCAGCGACAGCATGATTGTGCACTGTTAGCTTGCCAGGGTTGCTGATTAGGCCTATTGTGCTTGTTGTTGTTTCTAGTCCCTGACCCCTTCGTCCTTGACCTTGAGGGCTCCGCCAATTCAATCTGTTTGTACACACAGAACTTCCTGCATCTATATGTTCCCTTGTTGCTATGCCAGCCATTTCGTCTGCAAGACACTTGGTTTTAGCTTTTTCAAACGTCAGATCAGCGGTTGAGAGTAGCTGCGTCTGAGTTTTCACAAATCTTGTGTGCAGTCCCGAGACCAGTCTGTCTCGCAGTGCCTCCAGTAGAAATGCGTTGAAATCGCAATGGGTTGCTAAGTTCTTCAAGCGAACAATAAAGTCTGCAACTGACTCGGTTTCAAACTGTGAAGCAGCCCAAAATTTAAAACGTTCAGCGATCACGATCGGTTTTCAGATGCGCGTACGTCTGTGTACACGGCTTGTCTGGGCTACATACCATTTTCAAGAGCTTGAAAGTCTCAGCGCCCACCATAGCGAGAAAAAAAATTAGCCTGTCTCGCCTCGGCAATTTCGTTTGCCACTATAAAGGCATCGCAGCGATCTGCGTAATCTTCGAAGCTTTCGACTGTCTTGTCAAACGACCCGATATTCCCGTAAACTGCCATGTTTACGATACAAAAATATTCTGGGTTATATTATAGGTTCTTCCTTAGTTCGTCGCCAGTTTGTTATACCCTGGATTAATGGAGGATTATCCTGATTCCTAGCGATATAACAAGAAGACAAAATGCTAAGTGTTTACAGCACATGCGGCCATATTGAACTGTTTATTCTCATCCAGGTCACATGCAGGTAACACCAACTTTACCAAAATAGATGGCGTGATACTGATATATAACAGTGTATATTTTCTAAGCAATTTCAAGTGCATTCTACCTGAGCAGTCTGGATCTTGAGGAGGCAAGCTACTATCATTTTGGGTATGTGTATGCTCCTCATGAAGAGTCACCTCCTGCCATTTGTCAATGTAGACAGCATTTCCACAATTCTCTTCACCTGCTCTACAAGGAGGACAGTAGCAAGAGAGATTTCTTGTGGCAATTTCCCCCCTACCAACACCTTTCACGCAATGCAGCTGCCTCGTTCCTTTACGGTACGAATGCCAAGATCACTGTGGCCACGTTCTCTGTTGATCTTGTCTATATAATAAAACGCTCTCTGAAAGTGAAGGCACTGCTGACCATTCGGTACTTTGGCAGGATTTGTGTTGCAATAATCAAAAAGATCCCTTGCATTGATTATTACTGTAGAACCACGAAGAACTGCATGTGAAGCTTGTCTCTTTACCACAGCACTTTCTCCATCACTTGGTCCCTTGCCATGTCTGGAACCATAGAAGTTGTGCTCTACTGGAATGCCATATTCTTGTTCTGCTAATAGAACATCAAGGAAGGGTCCTTTGCTTTTGTACTGTGCTCCACAGCCGTCTGAAAATCTCACAATCTTAGAGATAGTAGGAATCTTCACCTTCAAATGGTTCACTACTGTACTCATGAAGGCATGCACTGCATGATAATCGTGTAGTTTATCGCTGGATATGAGGACAATTGACTCTTCCATTACCTCATTGCAGTTAGGGCAATTGTAGAAACACACAATGGGATGGACTGTGGCATTTGTATGATACCAATGTGCACTTTGCACTTCATCTTGGTATTTGCATGTGTAATTTTCTGCAAAGTCTAAAACCATAATAATCCACCCAGGGGTGGACTCTTGTAGATCAATGAATACTGCTGTGACTGCCATGCTGCTGTAAAAAGATGAGATGAAATCATTTCTGCATCCACTGCCAGTTTATTCACACACTCCAGAGAGTAGTCCCTTCTCAGACACTAGCTCTAGTTTGCTTAATTTCTTCCCTTCATACTCTGTCATTACCTTCTTCCAGGTCTTCCATTCCATGGGTCTGTTGGCATTACTGATAATTACAGGTCGTAAATGGGACTTTAAATTCTCTGTTCCACAGTCATTGCACTGTCTTGCAATACAGCTTCGTGCATTGAATTTCCCTTCCTTGTGACACATCGAAACTTGAGAAACATCATAGACACCTTGCAGTAGGTGTGTGTGTGTGTGGCTTATCTTGTATATAGCATCCACCTTCAAATCTATATTTGTATAATATTCACACCAACAGCCCCTGTATTTGATGCAACCTGCTGGCTTCACATGCACTGGTCTCTCCTGATAAAATCGCTTGATTCCAATCTTTGCCCCAGGGTTGCACTCTTTGAATTTGGCATATACTGCAGGAATAGGTTCCTGTAGAAATCCTGTCTTTTTCAGTCTTCTTGCTGACAAATTTCTTGTCTGGGAGTTGAATTGCAATCTCCTCGTAGAAGTCAAGGATGAGCTTCTTTGTGTCATCAGATAATGCTCTCTTAGTTTGTCTCTGAGGTTGGTCCTTCACCGCTTTTCTTATTGAGTTGGCAGAGATCCGATAGTACCAACAAGCACGTCTTTGAAGTTTGTACTTCTTTAGGATTCCAAACATCGTACTAAGACTACGCCTTTTCTGTAACTCAGCTTTCTTTTTTACCTTGCTGTGCAGTAGTTGCTGCATCGAGTCAGACAGCAGAACCTGAATTTCTCTGTGGGAAGGATCTAACCCCCTTCCTTTTAACGCTTCCTGTTTGGTTGGCGTTGCTTTCTTAAGCACATATACAATAGTGCCAGCAAACTTGTTTGGTGAATTTGGCAACCCTTTCAAGGCACGAGACAGAGATTTTCTCTTAGCTGCTCCAGATCGTTCAACTTACATCATACATAGCTTCTTGAATTTCTAACTGTTCTTCTGCTTCCAACACCAGTCTTTCTTCTTCCAGTCTTTGCCTATCTTCTTTCAGTCGCCTCTTCTCTTCCATCATTTTCTATCTATATTTGAGCAAATCCTCTCTCTCTTTATGTTTCTTCTCTCTTCTCTTCCTGTTGGCCTCCATTCTCTCATCTTCTGTCATTCTAGCTCTCCTCAGTCTCGCGCTATTCCGCCATTTAGCTCTCTGCACAGCCTTCGCATGTAATGTTGCTCTTGTCGTTAAACCCTTTTGTGAGGTGACCGAGTGCTTCCTCTGTTCTGGTGTTAGGTTTAGCCGATAAAAACAAAATTAACATTTCACTTGAATCAATATGGGATCAAGAAAATTAGAAATGTTGGAAATCTCCAATAAGCCTAAAATTAATTTTCAAACAAATAAATTGTAAATGATTAAATCCATTGTCATTTGTAAATGAAAAATATATTTGGTGAGGTTACTAAGAAAAGGAAGCATGAAAGGACGAGAAACCTAGTTTTATCTGGCCTAACGATAATAATAAAATTAATAAATCAGTAACACAACCAGGGGCCACTCTAGTGAGACGAGGGGCCGATAAATTACTTTTTTTTTATATTAAATCTGCCTAACAAGTTACATTCACATGTGCTTGTTCACCTTGTTTTGAAGCAATACTGTAAACTTGAAGAGCATTGGGCCCTTTATAAGAAAAATATAACAAACTAGGCCTATAAAATAAAATCTGTGTTTTTTTATAAAAACCCTGTTACCGCCAGGCTCGTATTATTTAATTTAAATCAGTAACACAACCAGATGAGACGAGGGGCTGATAATTTTTTTTTTATTAAATCGGCCTAATAAGTTACATTCACATGGGCTTGTTTACCTTGTTTTGAAGCACTATGGTAAACTTGGAGAGCATTAGGCCATTTTATAAAATATAACAATCTAGGCCTATAAAATAAATTCCCTGTTTTTATAAAATCCCTGTTACTGCCATGCTCGTATTATTTAATAAATAAATCAGTAACACAACTGGCTGGCATTGCCAGCTTGGCGTCTATGCTCCGGAAGGAGCCATGCAGAGTTCCCACAAGGGAGGATTAAATAAAACAAACAAACTACCAGGGGCCACTAGTGGGACGAGGGGCCGATAATTTTTTTATTATTATTAAATCTGCCTAACACGTCACATTCATGTGCTTGTTAACCTTGTTTTGAGGCACTCTGGTAAACTTTAAAAAATAAAACAATCTAGGCCTAGGACCCTAGGCTATAAAATCATGACCCTCTAGTCTAGGCGTAGCAAAAAATTCATTTTATAAAATTTCTTTGTAATAATTTATTTGCTGACTAATGTTAGGCCTAGGCTAGCCTAGGCTTCTGTTAGTATGCTGGGGTACCATGATTCGATCACTTAAACATGCTCGGTAATTTGAACATACACCGTGCATTTAATAGGTAGCATGGGGGGGGGGGACCGGAGTTCGTTCACTTTAACATTTTCGACATCTTCAACATATACAGTGCATATTATGTACGAAAAGGCGGCGTTTAATGTACCACACGAACTTCGGTGCACTCACTATACTGATCGAATCAAGATACCCCACTATACTGTTGTTACGTGTTAGGATAGGCCTAGCAAGCAAATATGAATATTGAATGATTTACCTTTTCACGGGATGTCCCTCTCGATTTCGTCCGTTGAGTTTAAAATAAAGCAGCAACACATTTGCAATAAAAACACCGTAACGATGTTAGGCTAAGCTTTGTGTGAAGCCTAGGCCTACACGGCAACCAGATAACGCCTAACAAACTGCTAATGACATGCGTAGGGCTATTTGGGAAGACGTAACTTACGACACGGAGATTACGTCCAACAATTAATGGAGAATAGATCGTATTTTACTTCATATTTCAATGGAATAAGTGATGAAATAATACATATTGTCGTATTAAAGGCTTACCGACAAAAATAATGTCAAACAGACAAAATCTGTGTTTGAAAAAAATTATTAGCTCAGATGAAACAGAGATACCGAGTCGAGCAAGTACACACTTGGGCAAATGTTGGTATCTCAATTGCGTGAGGTCGATTGATTTCTTCATTTTTTGTTTGATTACAGTAAGATAAGATAAGTAAGATAAGTAGAACTTTATTACTCCAATGAAGGAAATTAAGATCTTGCACATAAAATGTAAAAGACAGTACAAAAATATGGCTATACAAATATGAAAAACAGGGATAGAACGGAACGATAAAACATTAAACAATCGAACAATAAAACACACATAGGCAGGAACTAACGGCTGAAGTTATCATTGTAAAGCCTTATTGCACGTGGAATAAACGAATTGCGATGACGGTTGGTTCTTATGGGTGGGAGGCGCAGTCTGCCAGTGCCCTTAGTTATGATATTATCGTGCAGATAACAGTAAAATCAGTTATCTGTACACACAGAATACACTAGGGAATACCACAGGTGAAACAAATGTCCTAGCCTAACAATATGCTGTTTCTGGTCACATTCAATGAATGGGGATATTATGTAACCCTTAAGAACAAAAGCGCTAGACAGTGTACTAATTGGCAACCTATCTAGAATGGCAATTAAATGAAAGGGCTTACAATAATAATTAACATTATGAACACATGGGTAAAGCACAAATTCATGAAGTACCAATGTAAATACAGATAACCAATAATTTGTAAATAACCCAGCTCAGCACATCACGTTTCCAATGAAAAGTGTAAGGTCACCAAAGGTGCATTTAAACCTATTAGTCATACAACTGACAGTTACGACATACAATTATAATGCTTGGGCAGTCCTCTCAACCTGGGCTACTGCCTTCGATATCACAGTAGGTGATATATGATACAATTTCATTCTATAATGTACCACACAATATCAACATAGGGTTGTAGATAAAACATAAAAATTAACATGAATAGAATAATATATTACTGCTAAAGACACATTGTAATCTGTGTACCAGCACTCCCAAATTGTCTAATTAGCTAAATAGTTTATAAGTAAGCAACCTATGTCAGTCTCAGTAAAAGTGGTCCTTAGGCTTATATGATTGAATATACATGCACATATCTATAGAAAATGCAACATTCAAAAGGTAAGACACTGTGAAAGTATCTTAATTATTCTAAGTCCTAAGTTTGACACAAGTGTTAATAAAATATTAAATTACGCTTACCTGTTTGATCCAAAAGATCACAACAGTAATATAAATGTTCTTCTTGGTAACAGGGCATGCCTCCCTCACACTAGTCAGTGAATGAGTGGTCCATCACTGCCGTCCGGAGCTTTTTAATACAATTAATTCTTAAGTAACTGTTTGATAGGAGGATGTGGTCATCCCTCCTTAAACAAAGGAACCCCTTTGGAGGTAAAGTATCTTTTACTACCCAAAGTAACATAATGCACCCGTTACCCAAAGAGCCATGAGATTATCCCCCACATACTTCGAGTTTGTTATTCGAGTTTGTTTACGCGTGGCAATGTCGACTTGTCGGCACAGGCCGATTTATTGAGGGGAATCTCAAAAACTGTTCCCCACGATGTCAATGATATTTGGGGGGGGGGGGGCGGAATAACCACTGTTGAGCTTTGGAAGGCACTTCATAAGATGAAGAATGGCAAGTCCCCGGGTTCGGACGGGCTTCCGAGGGAGTTCTACCGAACATTCTGGGCATTAATAGGACCCGACCTCAGAGCCGTCTTCGAGGACGCCTTCCAAAACGGACTGTTAAACCAAAGTCAACGTCTGGGCATGATTACTTTGCTGCCCAAGTCTGGGGACCCCTTGGATCCTCATAACAAGCGTTAAATGTAGACTACAAGTTGCTGGCTAAGGCTTTGTGCAACCGCCTTGCACTGGCTATGCCGCATCTTGTGGGTGATCTCCAGACTTGTGCAGTGAAGGGTCATTGCATCCAGCAGAACTTGTGGTTGATGCGCGACTTGACCGACATTGTTATTGAACGAGATCTGCCATGTGCATTGGTGTCTCTGGACCAGCAGAAGGCCTTTGACATGGTGGATCGTGGGTTTTTAATGAATGTATTGGAGACGTTTCAGTTGCACCCGGTTT
>JAIPMN010020312.1:0-15155 GCA_020650975.1 Apostichopus californicus | reverse complement strand
GAGGAACACCTTGGAAAGGGGAGGAGGATGCATGTCCATGTTGAAACTTGTCTCATATTAAAACATACTTAAAATTTTTAAAAAAACTTCCAGTTTTCAAGAGAAGTTTGTCATGTTCAGGTTTCTTGAAAATCAACTTCTTAGAATGTAATACCACAGAAAAGGAAAAGAATAAGTTCCCATGTTGGGGTTTAAGTTGCACTGTAAATACTTTTTATAGGTTTGGTAGAACCCAAGTAGAGGGCAGTATTTCAATAAAGGTAGCAGATATGAAATAGTGTCTAATACAAAAGTCATCAGTACATAACCCAAAAATATGCTGGAGAGCAAAACAGAAAGTGAGAAGAATGGTCACCTGTGTTCTGCTAACACAATGGCTCTAGCCACACTGAGGCATTGTATTTCTAATTGAAAGACCCTTAATATTTGAACTAGAAAGTACTTTTGAAATTGTTAAAATTATACAAATACATTCAAATACTAATTAGCCACAGGTAACGAGAGTTTCATAAATGTTGCAGAGACAGGTAAGTTTGTTGCAAATAAATCTCAAAAGCAGCTATTTTTTTTCTTTTTTTTTCCATTTCTCTTAAATTTCATTGAGGAAATCAATAATTGTTTTCTCTGTGGAAGCAGTGAGAATCTCTCTGACATGGTTAAGCAATTAGAAAATTCAAATGCTATGAGGATTTTTCTTTTTTTCAGGGGTGAGGTTTATTTTTTTGGGGGGGGGGACATTGCAGAGGCGGACTATAGAGTACCATATCCGGTGGTGGACAGTGGAATTGTTTTGTTCTTTTGCAAGAAAGGATTACATTTTAATGAAAATGATGTGTATCTATAGGTAACTTAGCTTGTTTAGCTGTTATTCCTTGATGACATCATCAAAGCTTTCCAAAATTATTGATGGAATCTTATCAATTTCTGGATGGGCTCTAAAAAGTAATTCATATTTTGATTCCTTGCCAGAGGCAGAAGAGATCTATGCAATGGTGATTGTGTGTGTGCGTGTGTGTATGTGACACTTGCTTGTTAACACGACAACTCAAAAATATCATGGTTGATTAACTTCATACTTGGTATGTGGATCCTTCTTATTGAGTACAAGAACTCTATTGTTGTTTGTGGGATTCAATGTTCATTTGGGGTCAACAGAGGTCAAAGTCTGAAAACTTTGTAAACACGATAATTCAAAGAGTACATCTTTGTCGAACTTACGATCGATCCACAGGTCCAGCTTGGCGAGTACAAGAACGGTTTTGAAATTGGTAGAGGTCAAATGTCAAACAAGGTCAACAGGTGTCAAAGTCTGAAAACCTTTTCAAATATGATAACTCTAAAATGAAAGCTGCAATTAATCTGGTGAATTCTCTCAAGGCTATAATTTTCTTTTGTTGAACATAGTTTGGTCAAATTCAGTTCAGTTTAGTTTTGTGAAGGGGCTCTTTAGATCTTCAACAAAACATACAGTCTTCCAGGAATGAAATCTGCTTCAAAGAGTTGATGGTCTTGTTTTAAACACACTCAAGCAAAACTGATTAGCTTTCACCCTATGAGCTTCAAGGGGTCAACAGGTTACCTCAAATGGGGAAGGGGGGCTGGCTCAAGAGGTCAACGGGTTATCTGAAATGGTGTCAAAAAATTTGCCATTTTCTCTGTGAATTATACTAGATGACTTTTGCTTTGGCAATAAGTTGTGAAAATATTTCAAGGTGTATAAACATTGTCATGTAGAGCTCTCATTAATTAATAACAATTAATTAATTACAATTAAGGGATGGTTGGTAGAAGAGCTGATCTGCTAGCTCAAAAGTTGTGAAGGAAAAAAAAGGTCCTTTTATTGATACATCTATCTGTTTATATTTCACATAGGAAGACTTGTTTTGATCTAAACATTTTGAAATAAAAATTCTATACTTTAAAATTCCTACCAGTGGATTTATAAATGGTTGATGCCCACAAGGTAATGCTACAAATAAAGATCTGGGAATCTCTGATCTTTTCTGGTTCTCACTTAATTCTTGGACAAATTTAACTCACTTGCTCTACATTATTCAGATACTTATGCAAATTTTGAGTAAATTGTATGGCAAGGAATCACAAAGCCAGCTGGTTTCTGCTTGTGGGAAAGTTTATGATACTTCCTTTCAGTCAGCTTGCTTTCATGCCTTGGAATTGCTGCTAATTAACAACGAATCATCTAATTAACTCTACTGCAAATTCTCTCTTTTTTATCTAATGTTATTTTCTTACATGGACAGATATTATATGCCTGGTACATAGGACAAGAGTGTGTCAAAGCCATTAGACTATCTTGTGTGAAGCAAATATTAAAAGGCCTTTGTTCTTTTGAAAGGCATTGCAGCCATCTAAATCGGCATGAAAGGGTGGGCGTGGGGAGGGGTGGCATGATGGGGGGGGGCGGGGAGGGGGTTTGATAAATGGGCAATGATTGTAAGATATGATACATAAACTGTGCTACGATGTAATGTGAAGCAAAAACGGACAAATTAAACATTTGTGTCACTTTGGAGACTGGATCTCTTTCACTGACGATTCAAAACATGGCAAATTTTACCGGACAAGAAACAAGATTTTCTCCTTAAAACTACAATAACAAAAACAACAACAAGAACAGTAAACAATAACAATATTATTTCCCACATAATGCTGAGAAAGTTAGAAAGGGAAAAAAGGACAAAAAAAAAAAACCTTTATTATTCCTGCCCCTACCCTTTTGGAGCAGATTTCTTTGCAGATTTCAGTCCTTCAGTATTTTAATTTTTAAATATAAATGTTATAGATGACAAAGTCATGGCTTGATATCCAGTTTAGCAATATCTTGAACCAAATTATGATCTTTAAATTTTCGGTTGCATCGTTCTGTATGTAAAATTGTGTAAAAAAAAAAAATGGTGATGTAAAAGTTGTTGATTGATTGACGTCTGTGAAATTTCACTTTGTTCATTCGTTCAGGTTTGCAGAAACAAAAATGGTGCTGAATTTTTGTATTTAGAAAAATAACAGAAATTTATGGGAATTAACTGAAAACTTATGATACGTTCTTGTTTTACTAATAAAACAAATTAATTCTATTCCAAGCTTTCAAATGGTTTTGTATCAGGTGGCTCCCCATATCTGCTGAAATGCATATGAAAAAAGCCCCAGCCCAAATATTCAGTTGGAATCGATAGGGTCATGGTTAGGTTGCGTTCTCAGTGCATCGTGGGTGGAAATTGTCAATTGGTATGTTTGTCTGTTATACTCATGGGTAGCGCATGCTGTTTCTATACATTCTTTTCTGTTTATTACTTTTTTCCCTTTTTTTTTTCTTCTGTTTTTGCTCCTCTCTTGTGGCGCAGCTAACCCCCCTGAAGGGCCTCATGTATACCTTGCCGAGGACGAGAAGATTATTGTGGAAGAAACTAGGGGCAATCAAACTGTTGTAGAAGAAAAGTGAGTTCCACTCAAATCCCAATCCTGGCTTCTCTGTGTGTCTTTTTTAAATTTTTTTTATTGCTTTCCTTTTTTTACCACAATCTTAGTCTGGGGTTGCAAGAAAAAAATGGAAAAAAAAAAAATGGGAAATTATTAACTCCGGTTTTTTTAACCCACTCTCTCGCATGGACTACATCTGTGTGCAAAGTTTGCTCAATGGGAAATGTAAAGCAAACATTAATGCTCCAATTTGTGGTGACGCTTTTCTTTAACATTGAAAGAACATTTTTGTCGTGACTTTGCTATCTCTCACCCATTAACTCACACATCATCCGCGCAGCATTATCACGAAGAAACGTCTCATTCAATTTTTTTTCTTACAATCACCGGCAAATGCAAAATGTGTCATTGAGCTTCCATTGTCTGATATATTTGTTGATTATATTTGCACATCTTGATTCTTACAAAAAAGGAAATGTTTCCATGGTTTCCATAGCTTGTTGTTTGAAGTTTTGCATGGATATGGGGACCATCCTTATTTATTTTAGCAGGGTGGGGGAGGGGGGCAGGGTAAACAGCAAGACATTTATGGCTCATGTTCAGTTTCATCCCATGAAATTCATTGGCGTACAACTGTCGTCATTAATAATATCGATTCCAAGCATTTTGTGTCACCATAGCAACCAGCAGCAGAGTCATCATCAGGTTACGGTCTGGAAACGTTAACGTAACCTGAAAAGCAGCCAAGTATTGATTATTCCAAAATGTCAAGTTAGTACCAAGTATGCTTTTACTACCAAGTATGCTTTCCTCTACCAAGTATGCTTTCTCTACCAAGTATGCTTTCTCTACCAAGTATGCTTTCTATACCAAGTATGCTTTCCATACCAAGTATGCTTTTTCTACAAAGTATGCTTTCTCTACCAAGAATGCTTTCTCCACCAAGTTAGCTTTCTCTGCAAGGTTCAAACTATCTTCAGCGTCCAAACAAGAACATATTCCGCATTCTGTTCGTCGAAAGATACAGATACATCAAAATAGTTTACCTATTAAGAAGGTCAATCTTGACAATAATTGCAATTATAAATATTATTATGGATATTGTTTAGTATTATACCAAAGTTAACAATCCTGCTGCTGCTTCCATGATTTAGTATTCAGTTTTCTATCTAAAAATAAAAATAAAAAAAAATAAAAAATACTGATAATAAAGAAAGAAAAAAGGAAATAAACAGGAAAGAAAAAGAGTTGGGGTGAAATATGAGTGACAAGAGAGATGATTATCTTTGTTCCCATCTTTGTTCCCATCTTCTTTTCCTAACATGTCATCTCTCAGAGTTACGCCACCTCCATCGTCCCCGCTGCTGAAAACCCTATTTGGCTCATGGCTCAATGGGCACACCAAGGTGGCCAAATCATCCAGTAATGGATCATTGCATGGTTCCGATACCATTGTACCCTCTGGTAGGCGTCCGTGGCATGATAAATAACCCTAACCAACCCCCTCCCAACCCCTGTCCCCACCCTCCACTCTCCCATGTCGATGTAGGTTTATCATAAAGAGCATGGCATTTATCTAGCACAATGGGATAGATCATTCCGACTCCTGCAATATTGTCCCTGTGAGTTTGTCGATGGTTGACGGTAATTAATTATAAACTATTGGGGGCGCTCTTGCATTGTGATAGCCAGCGAGAGCCGTCGTAGGTAGATACTCGAGATGTAGCTGCATCCTAAATAAGCCAGGTGACACAAACATACTCAGTGGGCATGACCAGGAATGTAAGTAATTTTATAAAGGTTTATCCACAAATTTGTAAGTTGGTATAAAATTTTGGCCTTGGGTCGTAAAACCTTTTGGTATTTATTTACCAAACTGTAATCTCATTCAAGTTTACTTTCATATGAGAAACTTCAGAGTGATAAGTGTTGCCCTAAGGTCTGACACTAATAGATAATACTTTGGGTTTCCTTTGGCAGTGGTTTCTTCCTCCCGTAAAGTCAAAGAGACCATATCAAATGAGAAATCATGAGAATCATGAGAAAACTCATTAAATCATGAGATGGCAAGATGGGAAAAGCTTAAAGTTGGACTTTTGGTAGAGCAACTCTGAAGTTATCAAGTTCTACCCTTAGTAGAAATATATATATTTTTTTAGCTGAATGAGTTTAGTACCTCCAATCAGAAGAATACCCCTCGGTAGATACTTGGTCACCCTGGCGGGACCGAGGACTGTGTAGTTGTTGTAGAAGGTCTCTGAACACATTTCAAATGTTAATTGCTGATAAAAATGAACCTCCAACTATGGATTTTGGGCTAGTTACAGGATCAAATAAATTAAAGTAAAAATCAAAGTTTTTTTACATAGGAAGAGTCAACATTATTTGCATTCCACTTTGTAGGATAAAACAGGAGGATTTTTATAAAATACTTAAATCCGGTATAGTTTTTATATGCATGACACATACTGCATGGCAACAGAGCATGCTAGCAACCTATCTGGATGAATGACCAATTGGAAGGGAGTATATATATACAATGTTACCAGGGCAACAGAGCATTGGGTGCAGTTTCAAAGTGCATGCCAAGATTGCATACAAGGTTCACAGCATGCTAGATATTAAGGGCATGCCTGCATTGTTCATTCTATGCCCACGTCCATTGAAAGCCTGTCAGAGCGGCCTTCGTCTCCCATCTTTAACATTGCTTCTTGAATTCCAAATTTTTGGAGAGTGTAAAGATCAATTACACGATTCAAAGGATTCTGCCGGTGTTTTAAATAATAGCTTCATAAACTTGGAGGGGATATTTGGGTTGGGAGCAAATACAGGATCATTGAGGAGGTAAATATCGAGTGTATCGTAACAGCAATTTGCCATTTGTGCCTTGGGTCTATAGCTCGTTCCGTGAGTATGCCTTTCATCGTTTGTCATTGGAAGTGCATGAAATGAAGTTTTCCAAAGTAGTAGTTGTGAAAGTTTGAAGCCAAGAACGATTGTAGAATGTTCACATGCTAATAAACACCATGTCACCTTTACCAGTCGTGAATATTAATTTCATTGGGCTTCCTGCATATGCATCGCTAGAAGACATTCGTATTTGTGATGATAAAGTAGAATTAGCCAGAAACCACATTGGAAGAAAATAGCATCAGGAAATTTCAAACTTTCGCTTTGCAATTTTACAACACTATAAATAGAACTCTCTTCTTGCACTTTGTGGGTATAGTTTGTTCATATTCCTCTCAATTTTGAAAACTGCACCACATTGCACGATAGCTCTCCACTTTCATAGTGTGATGATTTTGTTTTATATATAATAATAATGATGCTTCTTCTACCTTTACCTTCCCGACTTACGATATTGCACTCCTGATGGTTATTCCCGTTTTTATAAAAGACTTCATCTCAAGCATCTCAACAGAGGGCGCTGTCATAACGGTCCAATTGTCAGCGATGTGGTTCTTTCGAACGATCCCCAAATTAAAGTCACACAGTCATGTGAAAAGTCGGTGACTTTGCATTCTGACGTGCTGAGTGAATGACTAGTTCATGAGTCTACTTGTGCAGTTTAGTCAAACTAAAACCCAACATGCTTTAGAAAAGGCAAGTCAACGTCCTTCAAACAGTTAGCTTGACTTGAAACTTGGAAAATAAGGTTGTAAAGAACCTTTCTTTGAATAGTTACAAACGATATTGTATATATATATATATATATATTTACTACTAGTAATTGACTCTTGGTACCGTTATGAACCGCAGACAAAGAGGTTTGTGGATTCAGTTAGGACCGCATAGGGCAGCGTCCTCTGTTAATTTTTGGCAAGGCTGGATATCCCCCATTCGATGATTGCCATGTAGGTAATCTTTGCATGCCGCCTTCATTCACACTGCTTGTCTGCACCATGCTTACACCCCTTGCAAAGGTTTTTTGTGGATCCCATTTACCTCTGTAAGAGCATTCTAATCTTGTAGCCCATTTACCATCAAGATTTGTTTATCATCAGGCAGGTGAAAGCAACATACCATAAAGCGAGAAGTGGGTAATAACTTTCCGTCGCAGGATGGATTGATTTCACATTTATAGTATGAAATGAAACCATCCATGATCCTGCTGACCATGCCTGTTGTGGCATGCCTGCTGTAAGTGTCACCATGAAGAGTGAGGGGTGTGGGGGGGGGTAGGGGTGAAGTGGATGGAACAGGAGGGGTGTCATCATCTTGGGAGGGATTCCATGTAGCAGTGATGTAGAGTGAACCCAAGGTCAAGTGTTCATGTGGTTCATAGGGGTCATGTTGATGTAGGACGGGTAAAACAATTTTACAGGATGCTGTAAATATGTTAATTTTCTGAAATGTCAAAGAAATATATATATATTGGTTTTAATTTTCTGCATTTGCATGTAGATTCCAGACATGATCGTAAGTGAGACGTTCTAGTTGAACCTATAGCGATTTTACAGTTATTTGCAAAAGATAGTGTGGATAGGATGGTGCAAAGAAAATAAATAGGGCCCTCATAATTTGATGATGCCTCAAGATCAACTGTGAAATATTTTCCCCAACATTGTACCCAACTGGAATAATGTTTTTGTTTTGTTTTGTCATTCTTAAACTTGGAAGTGACCTTGTCAAACTCTGTCAGCCCTATGTGATACGATCTCGTCGTTAATATTTAATGCGCAAAAATTATCAGCACATGCGGCCCACTGATGGATCCATTTGTTGGTTCGTGGTGATTGGACACCTTGAAACGCAATTCCCTCGTGCCATCAAGTCAAGGTCTCGCAACCTCTCGAGTCAGTTTCGTTCAGTCTCAAGTGTTTGAGCCCATGAGAGGGTATAATTCCTGACATGTGTTCTGTTTTATTTTCTCTCTCACTCGAATGAGCTCGTCACGACTCGTTTGATGTCACCATATGGCATTTATCGTCTTGTTTGCATATATGAATTATCTTGAGAAATACCAAAGCCTCTCAAGAAAAGGGAATATCCATTATTTATTTATTTATATTTTGTCAGTTAAAGGTACTAACATATGTGCAGGTCCTCATTCCATATCTAGGCTCATTTTTTTTGTTTTTTTGTAAGCATGTTTTGCTGTTACGATACCTCTTCAGCTGGCTAATTCTAACTACGGCCAGTCTGTGGGTCTGGATTGTGAACAGCAATCTCTGGGAAAAACAATAGTCCACAGTTAGATAACCACGAAAAAAAACAAGGAAAGCATTCTTCTGAGTTTTACAAGTTTGAGAGAGAAGATGTCATTTGAAACTTTACCAGACGCCCCCGGTTCATCTCCAAAGTGTCTTTATTCTTTGCTGCCTTGCCTGGTGCAGTCAGTGGTGCTTTGTTAGTTCCTGTTTCCTTCAGAAAGATTTCACTCTGCATGTCACTGCGGCACAATCTTATACGCTAAATGCCCCCGTTAGCAAGTTTTCACGGGGTATATTGCATTTGGTATCGTGTTCTGTGATCATTTCACATTCTCATATTTTCATGGTTCAAGTCTGTGCTCTTGGAAGATTCCATCAAATATTTCATATGCATGATAATGTTATATCTTTAAGAAAAGTCTGTATTCAAGTATAGCAACGGTCATCTCTAGGTCAATGATTACAGTGTCCTATGTCTTTCAAACCCCCCTTCCCCCTCTTGAATTATAAGGTTAGCTCTGATATATCTTATAAGAAAGAAAGGTTGTCAAATGCAATAAGCAAGCACTGTGTAGAAAGAGTTAATCGGTTGTTTTTATAGTGCAGGCTAACAATTTCATCATTTTAGGCTTAGCCATTTGCTAAAAATTGGAAATGCTTTTAAGAAAAAAAATGAAAAAACAAAAAATTTACCAGCTCAAATCAATTTCTCAGTTGGCATTTTCCTGAATAACCACAGACGTCAGTATACCGTACGGGCTTATGAGAGCAGTCCAATTAATAATATTTGCCGATAAGAAATGGAAATTGGTGCTTACTTTAGGTAGGGAAATCATGCCGATTCTGTGATAGATGATCGTTAACAAACTTATCATGTTTTCATGTTCTTAATGTCTCCTGACAGCAAAATGTCAGTGTGTGTGTCTTGCTACAGCGAAATCGACTGGCTTTTTAGCCGGTAAATAGCCCAAATTTTGTAGGCATGCTGATGTTATGATCTATTTATAGAGACTGTAGACTGACATACCCATCCACACTCACTGTTGTTTATGCTCTGTAGTTGAAAGGAACAGTGACATGATTTGTATATTTCATATTTCCATACAATTTTGCACAACATTAAAGGCTTCATCGCACGTAGTGATAACTTTAAAAAAAAATTGATTATCAAACTACAACCTTTTGTTTATTTCTTTGACATTCCAAGGTCAAATTTGTCCATTTATTTTTTATAGATAATAATTTTTGCCAGTTGTATGTCTTTTTTAAGTTGACCAATATTCATGCATTATTACCCCATTAAACAGTTTAAAACGATATTTTTTTGATTTTTTGTGTGTATTTGATTGATACTAATTTACCAAACCTGGTGAGTTTTTTCCCAAACGAAGATTTTAGTTGATCATATTCCACTTCCAATTTTTGCACCAAACAAAGTCCTTTACTTAGGGAGTAAAAGATTTTTTATTCTTCATAAATAGATGTTTCACCCAGTCACCTCTTGGTAGTTGTGTTAAACATTTCTGAAATGTAATTTTCAGATAAAAAGAAAATATTTGTTTAGAGAAATTGATCATGTTTACAAAATAATATAAAACAATACATGAAAAATTATTTCTGATCAAGATGATAGTTTATTTACTGGTCAATGCATTTCTCACGAGTGAATAATTTTCTATTCAAAATCTAATTTTTTATTTTTATTTTTTTTTCACAAACTCATGTTTTTAATTTCATTTTACAATTTTTCTCCCAACCCTCTTTCACCAACAGGAGTTTGATCGACACCGTCTATGCGCTACGAGACCAAGTAACCAGTCTTATGGAAGAGACCAAGGGATTGAAGAAAGACCTAGACCAAGAGAGGAAGGCGAGGAGGAAACTGGAATCGTCAGTCCGTAAATCCATGAAAAGTATGGATTTCAAAGCTACCATACCTGACTTATGACAGCAGTTCGCTGTCAGTATTAGACGTAACGATGTAAAAAAAAAAAAAAAATGTATAAACAATAATATCTTTATTATTATAATTAAGGCTTTTGTTAGCATGCCATGACATTGTATGCACTTGGTAGATACCATTTTTTCTAGAGGGAGTTTGGTTCTTTTAGCACAGCAGGGCTTGCTTGTTTGGGAGAAAAAAAGCTGTTTTTTTTTCTTTTTTTCTGGCAGGTTTGTAGGACAGAAATATTTGTGGTTTTGCAGCTTGCCCATTTTTCCTACTTTTTTATGATTATTTTTATTACTATTAATATTATTTAGAGCATTCAGTGACAATATACACTATTTTTTTAAAAGGAAGGAATAAAGAACGGACGGATGGAGGGAAGAAAAAAAGACAAACTGTTGCACACATTGATTTTATACAACATTGGGACACACAGTCGTGCAATTTGGAAAACCAATTTATAGATCGGCCACAAAATATGTTTCGCATGTAGTCTATAGGCTTCCTTAGGTATGTTTAGGTAACCAGAGGTAATTCATTATCATGAGATCTTGGCTAGGAAGAGGTTTGATTGAAAAGAGAGTGAAAATACTTAATTCTTGATTCATTTTACACATGTTTACATCGAATGGAATAGTGAACCCTTTGACCAAAGTAATAGGATCCGTTTTAATAAAGCTGACCACAGCCAGGACTGTGGAAAAGTTTTGTTAAAAATCTTCAAATTTGACTTTCCAGAAAGTGTTTTATTTTCACCCATTGTAATTTGGTTTGTCCCATATCAATATATGACAGAGTATTATGATTGGATACAAAATGGTTCAAAAAGTGGTTCTTAAAATGGTGTATCTGTTTATGAAATGTTTGTCCGAAAAGTTGGGACCGGACGAATGTCTTTGGAGTGACCCGAGGATATATGATAAAACAATGTAGAGCAGTATGTCAGTTGAGAAGATCAACAAAAACGAATATCAGTATTTTGAAAATATATCTGTCAGCACAGACCAGGATAGAGGAAGATATTTTGACTGAAAATAGCACCCAAATTAACAGAATGTTGTTCACAGCCTCTCGGGTTCCCTGCACCCACGCCCTTACTTCACCTCCTACTGTTCCTCGACTTTGGAAAAAAAATTCTTCAACGTCGTTTCGAGTTCATCCTTAGGTTTATATTACCGTGGATGTATTGGATTTTTTTGGGGGACTAAATTTAATTAACTTAATTGAGTTAAATTTCAAGTTGAATCCTTGTCCAGTTGACATAGGTAATTTCATCATTGCTAGAGTATTTTTACTCTCTTGGAACATTTAAGCTGCTGAGGTAAGTGAAAGAGAATTAAATAGATTCATGTACTTACCTGCTTCCGCACAACAACTGCACTCCACTCTCTATGTTTAATGTTTTATCTATTTACGCGACTCAAAATTAAAGCGTTATTCTAAATTGTAAGATGACACTTGGATTTGACACTAATCAATTAAATGTCAATCAAATAGCCATCCAACGATTGGTACAAAGTTTCAATTGGTAGGAAAGTCGTCAAGGTTAATGACAGTTTAGTCTTTAATTAGAGGATCGTAGTTCATCAAGTTCGGGTAATAGCACTCACTGTGTGTTAAGACTCTCTTCATTGTCACATATAAGCTCTGTGAGGTGGTGTGTTGGGGGGGGGGGGGAGGAGGGTGAGGGAGTGCAGTGGTTGTTATTGGTACAATTGGTAAACTTGCCTGCACTTCTATGGTGTGTGGTTCTTACCCATTGCCTAATGACATTAGTGGTCGACTCAGACCGGTGGGAAAATGATTTTAGCCTTTTCGCTCGTTAAGATGCAATGCACAAGCATTTAGTAGAGACAATGCCAACATAATCATAATCAAAATCATGTCAATATATTTGATAAACCAATCAAATGAAGCAAGAAACCATTTACCATTTTCAAAAGTAAATTGAGGCATTATAATATTGGCAAATTTCTTATCTTAGGTTTCTGAAGAAAATGTTCAGATGACATCAAGTCTTGGTTGGTTGGCTTTCATTTTGTTCCGTAATTGGGAAGGTTCATGATTTGAGTGGAGTGGGGGGGGGGCAAGGGAAGGATTTCAGGGCAGAGGGAATTAAATCAATAGTCCACAAAGGTTTTGATGCAGTATAGAAGGGTAAAAATGTACAGTGCAATTTATATTGGAAAATGTTTACTTACAATTAGGCCAATTACCTTTTCTTGTTGTCCAATTTTTTGGGGTTTGTTTTTTTGTACTTTTTCAAAGAATTTTGTTGTATAGTGTGGTTAAATGTTGACATATCAAAGATATTTTAAATACTACAAAGGCATTGCAACTCAAACGAGAATTGATGTTGATTAAAAACATTCTTTTTACGTTAATGACTTGATATGGAGCGGGCGAGGTACTACAGAAAGAAGATTTTTCCGGAATATCATATTGACTATTCGTCTTGATAAATTTTTAGAAGTAATAAACTCTTGATAAGATCTTCCATACTCTTATCTGCTATCGTGTGCCTTTGTGGAATGTTGTCGTCTTTTGCTGCCTAAAGATTGACGACTGAACTTGGCAAGAAAATTTCATTTTTTTTTGTGATTATTTTACAAATAATCTGAAAGTAGTTTCAGGGATGGCCTTGAGAAACTGTAAATGAAGTACAAAAAAAATATAATGTATACCAACATGTATTGTTTTTTCTTTCCCCTCTTTCGTGTTTATTGTACTTTTTATTTTTACCAATGAGATTTTTTAAGGCTTAAAGTTTAAACTGTTATCCACTGCTCTATGCTGAAACTGTTTAATAGTTGACCTGTGACCGTTTAGCTTCGGAATCTTCAGCGAAAAACGGTACTTTTTTTATGAATTAGCACCCACGATACAGCCTGGGGCACGATTAAACTAAACAACTTCATCTGGATGGACGACACCATCTTACTGCTCTCAGGGGAGGTTTAACATTTTTGAATGTTAGGGAAATAACAGTCGGCCAGGGTTTTCAATAACCCTATGATCACTGACTTGATGTACTGGGACTACCTGTGGAGAGAACATCAGTTTGTTGAAATGTTAGATTTTCGTGTCAGGGTTCTTTATATCTTTGGCGACCTTTCTAATCATGGCATATTCTGCTGGCACAAGTTGATTGCTGCACAAAATAACTGGCAATTTTCTACATCTTCAAGTCACTACCATTTCCTCAAGAACATTTTGTATGATGGAATTTGAATTTTTTTTCTTTGTGATATTTTGTGAATGCACATGGCAACGGTAGATTGAATGACATCACCATGGCAATTTAAGCTGAAAATGTAATAATATCTCCAAATAGTGTTATAAAGAATTATAATAATTCTAGAAAAAAAAGTGGATTTTGATGCAATTTCTAAATGCAGACATTGGCAGCTATTTAGTAAACATGCTGAATGGATCACAGTCCACAAATTATTATAGAGAAAGTAAAGCTTATTCTTATCCATATCCTGGAATAATATAGGATTTAGCAAGTTAGCATAGGTTTGCATTAAAGTCAACTGTGTCCCCAGTAGTATGGGAAAAGATTTTGAAATCCCATTTTTGACTAACAAACAAGAATATTTTTCTCTTTAAGGTGTTGTTACGTGTCTCCCACTTGAATATCCCTTTTTGGGTTGGAGTCCCTTTTTGGGGTGGAGTCCCTTTATGGGGTGGAGTCCCTTTATGGGGTGGAGTCCCTTTATGGGGTGGAGTCCCTATATGGGCGGAGTCCCCTCTATGGGGTGGAGTCCCTTTCTAGTAAGTTCATGATATGGGCTTATGTACCCAATAGCCAGGGTTATAGCATGACAAAAATTGGATATTTCCAGGGGGTGTTACTTTATGTCGGCAAGCATTCAATTTCATAGAAACCGAGACAGTGTCTGAAATGTTCCTGTAATGAGATCTCTCGACCCTGGAATCTCTTGACCCTCATCTAAGTGCAAGTAGTTTTGACATGGGATTGTTAATATTTTTTTGAGAGGGTAATTTGAAAGGCAACCAATGTTGGTTCAAAGTTAAGCATGCTAAAATTACTTTAACCTGGTTTTATACCATCCAAATGATTCCCTAAAATCAAATAGTTTTGTTGTTTGTCAAATTAGACAAATGTCATCATGGAAGCCACAAACTTTTTTTTTTTTACGATGGGTTTAATATTTAGATGATTAAACAATGTAATAAAACAAAGGTGGGAAAAAGTGAAAAAAATAAGAAGCAAAACAATGAAACAGCAAAATGAAAACAACGCAATTTTTTTTTTTTCATGAAATTTTTTTAATCATTAAATTGAATCCTCATAAAATCAAAACCTCCTAAATCTTCATTTGGTAAATTCTCCTTAAGGTTTAGAACCTTTTTTTTTGTTAAAAGTGAACTGTAACATGACACAATACAAGCAACGATAAATGCGTACAGAGACTATAAACTACAAAAGCAAGCTAATCGTTATTTAATCAGGCCTGTTTTGAACATAACCTGAAAGAGTAAAACTTCTGTGTACAATTTTTTTTGGATATTTTCTAATTTTTTTGCTTTCCACGACCCATTCCCCTGTACTCTTGCCATTTCGCTGATACACGTGGCTGCTTTTT
>JAIPMN010020308.1:11203-28331 GCA_020650975.1 Apostichopus californicus | reverse complement strand
ATAAATATAAATATAAATATAAATATAAATATAAATATAAATATAAATATAAATATAAATATAAATATAAATATAAATATAAATATAAATATAAATATAAATATAAATAGATATATTTTGATTCCTCCCTGTCACTGAGTGGTTTTTTTCTTCATGTTTTGATGAATGTGTATGTACTTTTTTTTACCAATCAAGTCAGTCACTACAAGTACAGGGATATCACGACAAGAATATTTTGAGGATACAAGGCTTTAAAAGGTCATTACGGTACACCACCAAACTGGAGCAAAATGAACAAGCAGTTGTACAGTGTGACAATCTCTGCAATAAAAACATGAACCTTGCTTGTTAATTACAGTCCATACATGATATGGGATATAAATGTAATTAAATTTTTTAAATTGCCTCAACATACCACAGAGTTTCTACAAAGTGATATGGCTTTTTTCCCCCTCCGCTCTCTCTTTATCATGCAATGATTATATGTTTAAAGGAGAAGCAACTCCAACCATAATATTTATCTCATGTGATAGAGGTACTGTATTTAGCAGGTAAGGAAAAATCTTATTCCATCTTAGAGAATTGAATCTGGGGGATATTATGTCAAAATGTAATGTGAAAAAATAAAAAAATACTAGCAGATACCATCTCTTTCAGAGATAAATAGGCAAGAATAATGTCAATTGAAATTCCAAGCACCAGTAGATCTGTGATGTCAAGTTTTAAACTTGATTTAGAGTGTCTAGTAGCTGCCTAATATATCTGAAGTACATTTCAGAAAAGGATATATATATATCTCTTAAAAATAGAATTTATAAACCACTTCATAACACCATGACAAGTCATGTTTTACATACATCTTTATCATATGTAACTTTTCAACTCTCCCAAGAAATTATTAAAGCATCATAATTGAAAAGCACACTCCATTGGGAAATCTCATAATACCGTACCGTACCCTACTGTAAGAAACTAAAACCATAAACTACGTAGACGAGCACATAACTGTCGGTAACCACCATTGGTTAATTATCAAGCAACAATAATCTTTGATTAATCACGCCAACATGTGTTGGGTTTTGGTAATTTTGTCTTGTTTTCCTTGCAAGGAACGATGAAAAAGTAGAACTTTTTCAAGAAATGTCCAATGCACCTCATACATATGTTTGAAAAGACTAACAACGTTTCCAGATCTCATAACATTGTTCATTAAGGTTTATTTTTTTTAGCGCGTTGCCATCGAGCACCACAGAAGAACCTCCCCACCCCTCCAATCCCCCTCCACCTTCCCTGCATCGTCTTCTGTCCTTAAACAGTACCACCACTACACTATTGCCACTCTATTTGCACATCAAGATTTGGGTTGCCATCATGAACCAGAGAAGAATCCCCTGCCCCCCCCCCAATCCCTCCATCCTATACTGTATTTACACCAAACCACCAGTGCACTAATACCATTCTACTTGCACATCAAGATTTGAATATGCAGCTATCCATTTCCAAGTTTATAATATGCCAGATTGATTTGCCCATTGTTCATCTAGGTTATATTTTATTGCTTGGAGCTGCCATAGAGAACCAGAGAAGAAGCCCATGACACCCCTAGCCCCCCCCCACCAAACCAACCCTCCATCATATACTGTCTTTACGTGATACCACCACTGCATTATTGCCACTCTATCTGCACATCAAGATTTGAGTCTGCGGCTGTCCGTTTCCAAACCTCATAATCTGCTCGATTTACCAGCCAATTGTTCATTAAGGTTACTTTTTGAAGCAAGTTGTTGTCGTCCAGGACCAGAGAAGACAAAGCCTCACCTTTGATGTGATTACATTCTTGCAGGTGAAGCCATGATAGCTTCTCCATGGAGTGAACCGCCAAGACCCTCTCCAGGACGGAATCGGTCAAATTATCGACTTGAAAGAGCTCAAGATTCTCAAGTCCCACCGCTGACGAGAGGATGCTCTCGAGGGCCTTGGCCGTCAATGAATTGTCCCGCAGTCTGCTCCATATGCAAAGCCTGGAAAGATTTACGCATTTCGGAGTGGTAGCCCCGTTGCAGAAATTCCCCGGCTGACCGTGCTGAAGCACTGTTAGGTTCTTAAGTTTTGGACAGAAACTCAGAACTTCCAGAAGGTCTAACTCTTTCATGTTCTCTATGATCAAGGTAACTAAACCTTGTCCACATGCTTCCAAAGGAGTTCTGACCTTTGACCTGTACGAGGCAAAGTCTCCTGCATGGTCGTTCCCATCCAGTACGAGTTCGCCGAGTGTTTCCAGACTGGACAATTGGTGAAGTCCAACGGAGGACAGATGAACCGTCAATCTCACCTCAAGTCGGTACAGATTCGGACACCTATCTGTGATGGTTTCCATATCACCGTCGCCTAACATATCTGCATCTAAACAGGACAGGGTTCTGAGTAAGTAATAATTATTATTCGAAGATGGCAGAATCCACTCCTGCTCGGATATTGCCTTAAAGAGGAGATGATGTCTCACATCTTCGAGATGTGGCATGCAAGCGAGTAAATTTCCTAATCCGATCTCCGTGATGCCGTCGTTATCTGATAAATCTATCACCTTCATTTTCAAAAAGTCGCCGTTTATAGCCTTTGTATTAATCTCGTGTAAAGTTTCATTGCTGATCTTACAGTCTTTTAGTACTAATTCTAACAATCTTTTGCAAGTCCTGATGATATTGCACAAAGCACTAGTGTTGATGGCGGTCCAAGAGAAGTTCAGCGACAAGGCGAGTGGCAATTTGCTCGAAAGATTAGTAAGAGCAGCGGCTGATATCCTCTTGCATCGACTCAGGTTCAGAAACTTCAAATTCTACAATGGAGAGAGAATTTTGAAAGAGAAATAACAAGCAAATCGATGTAATGTATTATGTATCACATACATCGAAACTTATTATGAATTTAAGTAAAAAAGTGCATATCAATAAAGACAGTTGCAAAAATTTGTAGGAAAAAAAATTAACAAATTTCTTTCAAATAAGTCTCTGTCTTCCATTATGTTTACACTTACAGAGCATTGCTTGGCAACAGACGTCACAATTGCATCATTGACCAACTTTGCGGCTCCTTCTAGGTTCAGCTTGGTGATGGATCCACTGTTGATTAGCAGTTGGAGGGCTGGGAAGGTTAACCTCTTCTTGAACATAAGTGACTCTATCAGTTCATTGACTATGAGTGAATCTGCAAATTGATAACATCGAAATGGTTGTAAAGAAAGTGAAGAGAACAGAGTCAGTGATGTGAAAGGTAATGGCATGAGGATAAACAGGCAAATCATTCTGAATAGTTTAAAGCGATGGTCCACAAACTACTGGCCACAGAGGATTTTCGATGGGTTGGTGGTAGTCCTGTGTGCTAACCTCAGGGTTGCACTGGCACCTCTGGCCTGGTGGCATTGTAAATGCTCAAGGGAGATCTGATAAATGGGTCACAGCCGATTGACAAAATTTTGACTGAGCCGTAGCCAAAAAATGTTGCGGAACGCTGGTTCAAAGGTCATTGGTGTTCCCAAAAAATGTGTAACAAGGTCAAATAATGGCCAATCAAATGTGAACAAGCATATTACTGCCATCAACGGATCACTTACCTTCACTGAGTCATGTTATTGTTAATTTAACCCCACCCCCTCCCCCCCCCACCCTTCAATGCATGGGAATCATTGATTGGTCAGTAATTTTAAGCACAGTTATACTGCACAATTTTGAGGCCATAGTTTTGACATGTAAGATGTTCTTGCCATTATATGTTTTACAATGAGAGTCTCATCCCTACTAATAGGGACACTCCAGTATAAACAACAATGTGACACTTGCGAGAAAGGACAAAATATTCCACATTTGTTGTCTAGAGTGAAAACACTATCTCAATATCTCGTTCCTAGACTCTATATAATGTTGTCCGAAGTGATATATTGTTGCCCCTTCATACCGCAGGATTAGATAGTAAAGAAAGTATTCACTTCGAAAGTTTAACTTTCCTTTCATAAGTTTGTGCTTGATTTGTCCTTTAAAATCTGAAACAATTGGAATAAGATCTTATGTGTGAAAGACACTTTTACAACAGATGATCCTACACCATTCTGCTTATTAATAACCTACCGCACACTATGCTATACAACCCATGCTGTACTGTACGGTACAGTATGTGACTTGATACTCGGAACACATCTCCTCTATAGACATGATGTAGATGGTTTGGTATTTTTAAAACTCAAAACTGATATGTAGGATTAATATCAATCAAAAAAACTTTTCAATTTTTTTCCTCTTTTCATGTTCAGATTCACAACAGTTACTTACTTTAAATAGTGAGCAATTTATCAAACATTACAATAATCACTTCAGCAACATAGTAATTTATCAAAGCAAGGATTTCATCAACACATGAAACATGAATGTACTGTTAAAGGCTGAATTCTTACTTAATTCATCAAATGGTCCCAGAAAAAATAGAATTTTCCTCCTCTCCTGTGGACTTCTCTTCAAAACATGTTTCTCATAGTGTTCTGTCCAGTAATTAATGTTGTTGGCAATGTTATGTATACAGCTGTTGTACAGCGTCTGGATCCCTTTAGTTTTTGGCATGACTGAAACAATCAAGATTGAAAACATAATCAAAATGAGATTCAATAAGGCACAGACAACAGACCTAATGTACATATCAAATTAATGGTACAGCAGATTAACTTTTACACCATCATAGCTTAGGTTGAAGTCTATAAGGCTATTTCTGACTACTAACCATTAAAAGGTATCCCAACCGTACACCAGAAATTGGCTGTATGCAACTAAGTATCCATTATTAAAACTAGCACGCATGTACAGTAGGCCTATACAGCAAGGCTTATCACTTGGACTGGTATACTAATAAGAAGGCTATAGGTAAGGGCTGTCTTTGTTGAGTCCATATAGAGAATCGCATTTATTGTCTATGGATACAGGTTTGTTGGCCAGGATTGTTCTCGTCTTGGATAATCTGGACTAGACTGTTAATGTGTCTGTCCTCTTACTTGAATTGTTGCATAGATACCTGTTTTTGTACTCATCATTAACAATTTGTACTAAAACAAAATAACAGTAGCATAGGAACTTGTTTAGGCAAACTTATGTAACTCATACCATGAGTGGTTCTATTTGTCCTTGTACTAGTTGATGCTGAACATTGAACTCATTCTGTTAATGTTATATTAGGTACAATACTAACAATTGATACAAAATCTGTTTCACCTTCAAGTTCTAGTCTCAGGCTCTAATAATATTAAGAATTCAAATCATGCTAACCATGGTAACAAGTTGGCCAACCTACATAGGGCCTAGCCTATGCCAATGTTAGTTCTTCAATTAGTTCCCATGCAGATACTGATGTAATTAAGTGTAGGCCAAAGTATGAGATCTAGCATATATTACTGTAGTATATTAGGCATAGCCAAGGTTATGCTTAGGCTCATACTTCATAGTCATACACCTTAGTTAGTCCTTACTTTAGTGTTTGGCCTTTATAACAATTAAGTTAGGTCTGAGGTGTAACTTAGGTTTAGGGAGCAATATACTGTACACTCCTTACTGGGAGCAACTACAGAATACCCTGCAACTCACACACACCGAGCTTTTTGAGAACGACTTAACTTAAACGTATAGGGTTAGCTTGCACTGGCCTACGCTATGCCGCTGCAGGCATATGCCTAACGTTGGTCAGTGCTACTAGTACTACAATGTAGTGCTACTACTACTAGCACTGTAGCAGGTTATAGGTAGCACTGCAGCAGGTTATAGGTAGCACTGCAGCAGGTTATAGGTAGCAGGTTAGGCCTAAAACTATAACTTTTAAGCAATTACCTCACCTGAGATATCATGTGCAGTGTTTCATAACGAGGAAATCTTATGAGGATTCTCGGGTAAGGCCGACCCAAGATTCAGGTACCTGGGTTTCTGCAGAAAATCAAGATTACATTATCTTGCGCAATTCTTCGTATGTTGACAATTACTGTTGATATCCTGTCAATTAGAAGACAAATAGCGCCACCTATCCGCCATCTAAACAGGGTTGAACCATTAAATTATTGTCGACAATAACATTTTAATTCGAATAATGAGAACTGAAATTTAAATTTAAACTATGTAATGGTATATGATGTATTTTTTAAAATATGTTATTAGTTTTTAATATGTAGTTTGATAGATTTTAGTCCCAAATGATGCAAGTAATTGTTAAAAGTTTATGAAATTATATTTACTCTACCTTTTAGTGGGCGATCAAATATGTGGGACCAAATTTAAAAGCTAACTACCCATGTACCTTTGTATACAATTTTTACACTTTGCACTAAATTACAGTTAGCTGACAATCGAAGAAATCCATTTCTATGGTGGCAATACACTATCGTTAGTCCTACACACTTTGTAAACAATTTGTGTTGCGCTAATGTATTCATAAATCATGCTGAATATGATAACCGATATGCCATTGATCGCTATCATCTGACCGAAAATATTCGAGTGAAACAGTGTTTGCAGGTGAAATAGCGAATGATGTTAGCCTCGAACTTAGTTACTGTATCATGTTAGGCCTAGGGCCTACTTGTTAGACCTTACGACTTTACGTTATCCTACTGAGTATTGTAGCCCTAGCCTAAGTTACCCGTAAGGACTTAGTAATTGCCTAATCTTACGCCTACCCATAGGAATTTTTTGTAACGTCCATCTGAAGGTACAGTTAACACCTTTCTTTCGATAATTCCATCATTATTTTCCATTTACATGTTCTGCATGGTTCTTATGAAACTCCAAATGCCAACAACAAAGAAGTTCAAGGACTAGGAGGTAGCTGAGTAGCCTATATGTATATGCCTAATATGGTACATGAGAGTTTACTTTTGTTGATGAGAGGTGTAATAAAATGTTTATCCTTTAAAAGTAACTTAAACTGGTCCGTTTTGGAAAAGTTGATCACGAGTCTACACCTCTTAGGCCTAATATGTCATTGAATACCCAGCCAGGTAATCGTCTTTAAGATGCACAAACTACTGTACACAAGTTTAACCGATAGTGGGAATTTTCAGTTTCAATACAAGATGTTATGAAATGCTACAGACAATATATAGTCAATTATCCATTGAAAGCAATGTACAGTACAGCAGGTTGATTCGTTTTTCTTTTTTGTTCATAGGTCTGATCCTGGAGGGTATATGAAGGGTTCATTGAAATAGGGATATTAGAGTTCTTTAGTTATTCTTCATTAATACTATGCCCTTTGTAAAGACCTACGGAAAGCACAGGACCGGTGTCGTGAAATCACACTCCTGGTTATCACCTGACGTGGTTGACGGAAATGTCTTCAGTTCACCCGAGGCAGAGCCTACGTTTGCTGTGTCACCGCCGGAAACTTCAATTGAGAAAAGGAGGTAAGTAATTTGGAGACTTTTTCAACAAATTAATTCTTCTTAAGGGGTGTGAAGACTTGCGCAAAAAGAAACGTCTAATGCGGGTAATCTGACCTAGTTTCGAATGAGGTGTAACAGAAGTGTTAGACACCACCATCGAGGTTCACAGATTTCAAAATGGATCTGCTTATCCTGATAGATCCCAATCAATCTGATATATCACCAGAACCGACCGTGAAATAGGAACTTGTATATAATTTGGTACACACTAAGTTTTGGATGATGTTTCAAATGTAAATATTCTCATGTTCTACATACAGTATTATGTATAGAAGCAACCCTTTAGGAGCAGACCACCCATTTCTTTTGCCAGGTTTCATATCTTTTTACATGCATTCATCTACAAGTGTGTGAAATGTGCATTTTTCCTGGAATCTAAACATGTAATTTAAGCTCACTAATATCCACCATTATAAACTTTTCTTAAAGGAATGCTGGCATCGGAGTCAACGACAAAGTTGACACAAAGCAGGGAAAGAGAAGAAGAGCAAAGCCGAAGACGTTCGCAGCCTTTTTCAGTCAATCTGATGATACTGACGACGACAAAGAAAATTTCATTCCGGCAAAAGTACCGCTTCGAATATCGCATCAAAGCAGAAACATATGGAAACCTCGGGATTCTGTCACAGAGGTAAAAGAAATGTCACGTATGGGACAGTCAGCCTGCAAGTTCGTCAATGGAAGACATCCTCCCGAAAGGTTTTTAAAAATATATAGTGAAGATGGTGCTCAGAACTGCAGATCTGATAGTTCTGTGTGAATACAGCATGATTTTCCCCCTAGTAATCAAGAATGAGGTACTATTGGGAAAGTTTGGGAAGTTATAATCCAACCTAAAATGAAAAAAAAAAAAAGAGAAATTACCCTGTCTCTCACCATTGAGCTTGCCAATCCTATTTTCATGCGATTAATATCCCTATAAGCCAATATTTCTTCTCCTAGTACCATACCATTGATATACAGTAACAACTCATCACCTGAGTCACTAACATTGCAACAGTGAATTAGTGACTCGATCAGGGTTGTCATCTTTTACTTTTTTATTGGTCAAAAAAACATCCATAAAATATCTAAAATTAAAAAAAAACAAGTCATTTCAAAATGAATTTGACATTCCTGTGATCCTGCCTTATTCACAAGTCAATCACAGCTTTCATTATATTGGTGGGGAAAATTCAGTGAATATTACCAGTCACAGATAGCATCGGTAGCAGGTCATATGTCTTGACAAAATGTTAGTAAATTTTTGCAGCATCATTCGACATATATTTTCTTTTATTCACTTCTTCTATTGCAATATTTCTCTATTGTTTGATCTTTTTCATGACATTTGTTTCATTTTAATTTTTTAGTGAAATTTTGTATAATAAAAAAAAATCTCAAAGGGGAGTGGCATTGTTTTGTTACCTTTTCACAGATCGATGAGGCAAACATTACTCGTAGGAGAAACAAGAGTTCGTCCTCCTCCAATCAAAGTGGTTCTTCTCAACCAAGCGGGACAAAACGCAGGTTATCCAAACTGAGTCGAGGCTCACGTCGGCTGAGACAGGACAATGGAGCCTTGTGCCAACTCGGGAAGAAGTCTTCCTCCTCTTCGTCTTCCTCCAGTACCACATCATCGTCGTGGCACCCATCAAGTGTAAGCACCGGTGGTACAACCTCATTGGGTGATCGGTCATGTGACCTGTTTAATATATCGGAGGCAGTCGGATCTCTGGAAGAGTCGTGCGACGAAGAAATTAAAACAGATACACCTGAGGCGAAACGGGCAAAGAGCGTTAGGGACAAACGCTCGAAATATAAAGAGGAGGGTAAGAGAGGGCGACAGATATTGAACGGACCCCAAGGTAAAGATACTAGTACCCCAGTGTCTGTCTATCACTCTGCCTACGGCAGCAAAGACTTCTCTGCCGTTTTGTTTGACACTACTACTTCGCCGTCCATCGTAGACGGCATTCCGATCGACAGTGGAGTGTTACGAGATAGTGTCTTTGAAGAAGACATATCCAGAACTGTGGACCGCCTGAACATCGAGGACGATTCAGATCTGTTTCCTTTCGAGACTTGCCAGGGAGAGTTTGCGACAAGCAAAGACGGACTCTCCCAAAACTCTGTACATTCACAGAGGAGTCTCAGATCAAGTACACGGACAGATCCAGCTGTAGCTCCATATGGAGAACAGTCACTAGTCACAGATTCCAAAAGAGGCTCAAAACGTGACAGGATAATTGCCACATATACTGTTGTGTCAGACAGTGAGGCAGATAGTTATGTCTCAATAGATACTGAGTCGAACAAGGGAATTGAATCTCCCGAGACCAGTCCAAATTCCGAGAGATTGAGCAGACGTAAACGAGGAGAAAAGGTGACCAAAACTGGACCAGTTGAAAGAGACAGGAGAGAGGAGAGGGAAACGAAGGTGAAGATATCACCTTGCAATGTCATACTTGAGAAATTACCTCTGTCACAGTTACACACCCCACCAAAGAACAAACACACTAGCAGATTACTGGAAGAAGGCAACAGGAGCTTCAGGGTAAGAACAATTTCTTGTTTCTTTTATTGCTCCATTTTGGTTTTTTGTTGGAATTTCAATGGTCTGCAGAAATTACAAGTGAGTTTTTAGTCGGTAAAACTATTGACCGGTGGTATACTTATGTCTTAGGAAAGGGTCTGATGGGCCATTTATATGTTAGCATTTTTTCAAAATACTACAAGATGGTCTAATTTGTGTTCCATACTTTTATTACAATCGCCTAAAACCCAAAAGTTGACTGATATTTCCATATTTTTCTACCTTTTCATTTCCCACATGTGGCTATTAAAGGATTCTCTTACACCTTCAAGGGACAGGAAGAGCGGTCACGTAATTACCGCAAGAAGTAAAGTACTCTGTCACTGCCAGCAGACAGAACCGCTGCCATTTAGCGAGATCTTGTCAGAGCGAGAGATGTCGAAATGCGTCAAGGTTGGCGAGGGAGCCTACGGAGAGGTTTTCCTCACGACCAATGAGAAGAGAGAATCTATTGCTTTGAAGGTAAAGTAGTTCAATGGTCTACCTGTCTAGCTCACAAATTGCTGGTTTTGTAAGTCATTCCACTGTAGCAGAGAATGGGATAATAAGTGCGACCCGCAGGCCATGGCTTCAGTTTAGTTTAGTAGAAGAAAGGATTAGGAGGGACACTCAAGTCCCCCATCAAGGACCCTAAAATCTTTCGTTGGCTAAAGTCATCATAATATTCATTGTGCAATAATATGCTGGCAGTGTTAACCAGGTTGTCTTGATCATTCTTTGCATTGCCTAAATTTATTCAAGTTTTGCATATTAAGTGGCTGTGTGGCCTTTCAGCAACATTCAGAATTGGGTTCTTCTATTTATATCAGATTATACCGGTGGAAGGGGACTTCCGGGTCAACGGGGAACCACAGAAGACATTTGAGGAGATTCTTCCGGAGATTGTGATCTCAAAGTAAATTCTTCTTTCTTTTATTATTTTATTATTTTATCATTTTATTATTTCTTTAACATTGTCTCCTTCTTTCATCTTCTTCTTCTTTCCCTGCTTTTCTTTTGAGTAATTTATTTCATTCACTTTATTTCATGTCATTCTTTTGTTTAATATTAGCTACTTTGCAATAGTGGATTAAAACTGGATTGCCCAGTACCAAATTTGCATAATTTAAAGATTAAAGATCCTCATTTGAATTCTATGCATCACAAAAAAGAAGCCACATAACAATATCAAGATATGATACAAACATACTCATTTTAATACTGCCGGCAAGTTTATGAGTCTATCTGGAAGAGTCATGATGGCAGATCTAATGTGGAATCTATTTTTAAGATACAAATTAGGATTTATTCCCAGAGAAGCGAAAGATTCTTACGATTAAAATTTTTTTTGTTGGAGGGCTTTGTTTAGGCACATTTGAACAGGAAATAAGCGTTTCATTTGCATTACATTTTGATGGCACTAACAGGCAAGTTGCGGCAATCTGTTCAAACGCATACATGTATGAGTGGCCTATCAGTAAATACAGGAATCTCTTGCATCTCTTAACCGACAGAGAACTCAGCTCGATGCATACCAACTGTGTGAATCAGACCACAAACTTTATACAAGTCAATAGAGTAGCCTGTATCCAAGGAACCTATCCAGAGTTTCTGCTCCAACAGTGGGATGCATATCATGAAAAGAAAGGTTCAGACAATGATAGACCAGGTAAGGATGACACAATACTCTATTCTATTAAAGACAATGGTAGACCAGATGAGGATGATCCCCTGAATCCCACTTCACGCCCTGAATCCCCTCTCCCAACCCAAGCCCACCTCAAAATAATATGTCAATTGGGCATTGTAAGCAATAATTGTAAGGAACCCACTATTTGAGTTAATTTCTTCTTTGCTTGTTCTTTTGTCTCTTTCAAATTTTGCAGATTTGTTTGATGAGAATCAGCTGTTCATCCTCTTTGAGTTTGCAAACGGTGGTACTGACCTGGAGGATTTTGAGGTGAAGGCGAATATTTACATAACTTATCCATTTGTCTTTATGAGCAGAGAAGTAAAATGTTGAGGATTTATTCGTTTCTTGTCAATACTCTTTGATGTTCATGTAGTGACTTTTTAGATAAACCATCATTTTCTTTCTTTTGAAATACTAAAATCTGTAAGTACTGCCTCGCAATATCACACAACAATATGAAGACATGATGACTGGAGGTGGTCAAGTGAAACCTAGCCGCCCGAACCAAAAAATAAACAAACCGTTGTTTGTTTCTTTTCTCCAACAGTTTGCCAACATCAGAGAAGCGGTCAGTATACTGAGACAAGTGGCCGGCGCCCTCGCATCCGCAGAATGTCAATACTGCTTCGAACACCGAGACCTGCACTGGGGGAACGTACTTGTGCGTAAATCAAAACGCTCCAAAGTGTCTTTTAAAGTCGAAGGAGATGTATTTGACATAAGCTCGTTCAAGGTGGAGGCCAGCATCATTGACTTCACTTTGTCCAGGTTATCTAAAGGTAGGGAAAGATCTTTTCCTTCTCAAAGCATAAGAATTCAAAGTTTTTAGTTTCATGTTTAGCAAGCCTTCGCAAATCATGTGACATAAAATGGTAAAAATATACCACGGGTAAAACATGGGAAGGTTGGTGTGCCCAGTATCTTGGCACACAGGTGGGCAATGTGCGGCAGGCCTCACGGCCGATGGGCAAACTCTTGCAGCCTACAGGAAGGTTGAGAAAATCCTATTAAAGCAGCCTGCAGAAACCTTTATGACAAGAAAAATACATGAAATAGAGAGTTAGCCTATCCCCCACATTGGAATTTTTTTTTGGTTATAGAGGCTGAGGCCCTAGTTGTGATACAGTATTGTAGCATAACATATGGACAAGTGCACTATGCATATGCATAACCTTCTGATGCGCTTGTTGAACAGATAATGTTATATTCCTATATCACAGGAGTATGTACATCCATAAGTGTTGTGGCCCAAGGTATCGGGTACAGAAATTCCCTATGGTTCACAAGATCCATATTGTGCTCTCTCATGCATCTAAAATCACTTTATTTTATTTCATTATTTATATGCATCTTCTCACGTAGATGGTTGTACCGTATTCTGCGACGTGGCTAAAGATGAAACGCTCTTCATTGGAAAAGGGGACTACCAGTTTGACATCTATCGTAAGATGAAGAAAGAAAACAAGTAAGTTTTTCCTATTTTTTTTTAAAGCAATTTGGCCATCGATTAAAACAAACAAAAACAAAACAGATGGTCTTTTTTTTTAACCTGCAACTCTGCAAGAGAGGAAAATGATCTTACCAATTATTAAAATTGCTTGCAGGTTTTTGAGTTATGTTTATTTGAAGTTGATACATTTTGAGGGGTTAAATATTGTCAAAACAATATAAAATGAAAGAAAAAAAGAAAACCCCAAACAACTTTTGTCCATCTGCATCTAAGAACTCACATCTGTTGGTTTTAAGCTCAATTTGATTACCAAGTGTGACAACATTCATATTTTATCTTCTTGAAAATAACCTGTAAGGGAAATTAAGTGCTTATTTCACCAGGGTGCTTAGATAATCCCTTTTTGTTATCAGCCAAAACTTCTTCTGCACTATTCTATTAGGTCTTCTCACTTCCCAAAGACCTTGCCAATTTGCTTTGGATATAAAATATGTCTGACTTTCTCTTTATATTTTCGTGGGAAAGATTGTGATGCTGTCATGAGTAATATCATGCTCAGGTTTTTGTTTTTTTTTGTTCAAGTTATGTGGAATCAATATTGAAACACAGTCATTATCACATCCAGGCATAGATTTAAGGTTATATACAAAAGAGAATACATTTCCATGAACTAAAAAGAACTCATATTCTTTGCTTATATCTTTCTCTAGCAAGAAAATTTTCCTTGGATATTTGAGAGGGAATTTGTGGATAATTGTGCGTTGTGTTGGTGTTAATTTCAGGACTATGCATGAATGGGCCAAGTCAGTTTTTATAGATGAAATCACAAAAGAAAAAAAAAATATATAAAAAACAAAAAGTAATAAGAAAGTGTTTTTTTTTTGTAAGAAAGTTTTTTGGTAACTAATAAAATACTACAGGTAATTTCAATCTGTTGCAAATATCAACAATGTTCAGTGACTGTCATTTGTTTTATTTTCAGGAACGACTGGGAATCCTTCAATCCTCACAGTAACGTCCTCTGGTTACATTACCTGCTGGAAAAGATGATCAGAAATAAGACCTACAGGAGCGCACCAAGCAAGGAATTGATGAGGGAACTGAAGACCTTTGGCAGGCACCTACTGGGCTACACCTCTGCCGAGGAGGTACTCAGAGAGAGCGAACTTCTGCAGTTACTTGAGGAGGCATAGTCAATTACATAGCCATGTAAAAAGAGAACGTTCCTTTAAGTTGTACCACCGAGCAGAATAATAATATATAAATATGTATTCATCGATAATGGTTCATCAAACTATTTGTTTGGGTATCATAATACATTCTATGGTAAAGCACTGGAAATGTGTTGCTGACGTCACATGTTTGAAGTTTCAAATCTCTTTGGTTGCATTTTGATCCTGCATGGACTGTGTCACTGTGGTATAAAGTACCATTTACATAAAATATGAATTTTTCTTCATCATTTATTAGTAATCATGTAAAATTTCCTAAAGGGTTTAAGCAAAAAAAAAAATCATGTTGTGAACTCAGTTTTCAGTTAGTATGGTCCAAAAATTGACCCAGCTTTAATAAGCCTATTTACCTAGTGGAATTTTGCCATGTAACGGAATGTTTTCTAAATGGATGAATCTCAACCTAGTTTGAATTTTTTTAGTAGAAGATGAAATATTTCAAATATTGTGAATACTGTACAGATGTATATATTACTATAGTAGAAACTAAACATAATTACCATGTTAAGCATGTTTTGTTAATCTTTATAACATTATTAAGAAAACCAGAAATGGGGAGAGGCGATTATTTGCCTGTTTGGCATTCCTTATTTCTCTGTTTTGAAGTAAGAAGTAGTAGTAGAACACTTTGGTGTTCAGTAGATATTGAACTTGTAAAAGTGACTTCCTTTTTCTACAGCACTGAAACGAATGGGTTTATGTTGGGATAATGTAAAAGGATACTGCATAGCAGCTAATTTTAGGGACTGACAAGTGTATATTTGACTGACAAGTGTATTTTGGGAAATTGGTCTTGTGCAGGAAAAGTATTGTGGAAAGTATTAAAAGATGACTTTAAGCAGAATTTGAGTCTGAAAATTTATTTGCTAGGAATGGTTCTATAACTAGTTTAGAGATATTAACCTCTAAACTTTGGTAAATCTTTGAAATGCTCCTTTAAGGCTAAATTGATGGAGACGTCGTCTGCTCCTTAGTGCAGGCCTAAATGTTAAAGTTATTCCATTGTTTTAGAAATTCTACTAAATCAATCAAAATATGCTCTTTTAACTTCATATAAGTTTTTTTTTAAATAAACAGTGTACTGCTGGATGACATTTAACACCACTTGTCCTTGACAATTGTTTATAATGTATTGCAAACATGTCATTTTGAGGCAATAAAGTTCTGATGCTTTCTCATTGAGCTTGTGTTACATTGGAGTATCTGTTCTGATGGTCTGTGTTTTAGACTTAATCATCCAGCCACTTTAGTTAATGAATTCCTTTGAAAACTTAAAGTGGTACAGAAATTATAAACTGGACTGCCAGCTGTGTTTGTTTAATGGTTTACAAGATGTCAAAACACAATGTATCCATAATAGCCATTCATTTTGTTATATCGTTGACTTAATTGCAATGAATGGTTGTGCTGGTCTCAAGATCACCATTTACAAAATACAGATATAGACTTTATTCAATACATATCGACCAAATCCCTGTTGCGGTTGTAAGATAGGCATATGATAAAAAAAGGCAAGATTGTTATAGCTAGCATTCTTCCAACGTAACATTTGGAAAAGGACATTTTTACACTCTCTGATCTCTCATTACCCATAAAATGTAATAGTTTGCAATTTATAACTGGAGTACTAGCTAAAGCCTTAAATTAAGTGTTCCAGTCCACGGATTGGGTAGGAACAAAATTCATTGTGGCCTGCAAAACTATTTTTGAGTCCAGGACAGGTCGAATAGATTTGTATCTATAATAATACAGTCATGTGTAAACTACATTTATATCAATGTACTTGTGTTAAAGCGAAACAAGACAAAAAAAAAGACAAAAACATGAAGATTATCTTCACTTCAGATGTAATAATTCTTTTAAGAACATTCAGATTTCACAATTCCAGAACTATTAAAAAATCAGGATAACGAGCAGTATCACGAGAAATATTCAACTTACGATTAAATTTTCAGAGACTGTTTCTTGAAATGACTTTCTCTTTAGAGTTTCCTCACTTTAGAGGATGAATTCATAACAAATTGTAACTTCAACAAAGCACCAAATCCAAACATACAGGTCCATAGCTGTCCAAATAACTAGAGCAGGAGGGAAATATTAAATATAATGTCACACATTTAAATCAATTGCACCCAAAAAACAAAAAAAAAAGTGTCCCAGATTTTAGAAAAGTTAAATATAAATATATAATGAAAGCATTTGCAAACTTGTATATGCACAATTGAAGTATGTAGCAACTTTTCATAAATTATCACTACAAACAGCATGGTTACCAAGGGGGGGGGGGGCGGGCATACCAATATCATATATCTTCCAAACGAAAACTAAGTTTGACACCGGTTAACCTCTTACTGAAGCTTGTACATTAGAAGAGTTAGGTGTTACCAACAGAAACTGCTGCAGTCTCCTTGCAAAATCCTATATTTGGAAATGAATATGTTATGATGTCTAAAAGTATGACACAAAGTTGATTGATTTTGTTTCTTTTTAAACCAGATCAAGCACCCAATGGAAAATAGAATTTTACCACCGTGCCTTACGGATGACTGCTTGAAGTAGTTAACCATTATGCCTCTCAGTTTTATACTTGGTACACCACTTTCTGACATGTTGATTGAGCACACAGTGTAGTTACAGCCAATTTAAAAAGCTTTTCTGGTCCTCCATATGCTTCTCTTTAAAATGCCTCATTTGAATCTCATCTCTTCCATACCATAACCACCCACTATAAACCTTC
>JAIPMN010020308.1:0-11193 GCA_020650975.1 Apostichopus californicus | reverse complement strand
TGAGAAAATATATGCCGACTAGCAACTGAGCACCCATATAAAGCACTACAAATATTACAATATGAAGAAAAACGGTTGGTTTTGTACAACTTGTAAGAAACCACGGTTATAATCAATTCATCAGCATGAAAGCATTTAGTCGACAAAAAGCTATACTAGGATTATAAACAAAGTCTACTGCAAAAACAAAAAAACTTAAAAAGAAGGCTAGTTTCTGGTTATAGCAGGAGGTTAATTCTGATTCATGGGTACACTGATATTGGCTGGGGTGATGCAGAGAGTCCTCTTGGGGGTCTAGGGAGTGAAAGGTGTATCCATATCACTGGTTGTCCCTTAGGGATTTCCAGAAATACACATGAGAAACAAGAATTATTATGAAATTTAGAAAATTATTACTGGGTAAATATCTCCCTACCCAGATCCTAATCCCCCTTGACTACAAAACTGATCCAATGTCATCTAAAGAGCAGGCAATAATCCTCTTCATTTTTGGTGTACATCAAAGGAGTTCATCATATCAAAAATTTTACTGCAACACTCTTCACTCTTGGTTTCATACAAAAATGCCCATAAGTAAACCTAAAATGAGAGCTTTTGTCACTCACATAACATAATTAAATGTAGAAATATAAATATTCATTATTGAAGTAGGAGCAAACACAACCATCAGTTAATCTATGTAATGGAGAAGTACATGATGAACCCCCCCCCCCCCCCTCAAAAAGCTAAGAAATGTTTTAATCCATCTTTTGAGATATCTTACCATAAATGTTGCTTTATTACTCTAGACTTGAACAAGTCTGAAAGTGACATCATAAAGCTACTTATGATTCTATTTTTGCGGTTGCTATTGAGGACCAAGTTTCGAGGATGACCTATTTATCTACTAACAATGTATATGGTAGCTATTCTGCTCACTCTTACCATAATAAAATGTGAGAAGAAACATATCAAAGAAGACTAATACCTTTCAAATTTTAACTGTTTTTTTTAGGGGGGGGGGCAGGGGTTGGCAGCTTTCTTCAGGAGCATCTCTATGAAATGAGACACAAACATGATGGTTGGATTTGCCTTCTTTTTAAGTTGTTATTATTTTCACTAAAATTAAAAAACCATGTTATTTTATCTAGAGGAGGGTGAGCCCGATCATATCCGTAGGTTTCTTAATGCCCATGAGGTCCAACACTGTCGGAGCAACATCCTGTAGTGATGCATTGTGGGAAACACTCTTGAAGGACCTGTTGCCACCAAACATACAGAAAGGAACTGCCAAGAAAGAAAGAAAGAAAGAAAGAAAAAAAACAGTCAGCTCTTTGCTATTTGACAAACTGACAGGTGGTTGGTAGGTACCTTAAAACATAACATGAGAAAAAAAGTGATTTCTATCAGAAGCCTACATGCATTGGGAGCATGTATAGTTACTACATACCTGGCATGCAGCTGAGAATGTCCTGGCTGAGGCAAACAATCCCTTTTCTAGAACATATCAATTTGAATGTCAACTACATTCAAAAGTGGGTCACATAACATGGAAGGAATACTTCCATGTTATATTTCGTTGTGCAGAATCGGATATTTTACCAAAAATCAAAGTATCATGCGGCTTAAACGTGCAGCAAACGGTACTGACTTTTACATTGACATTTGCTTGTGCATATTTTCAGGTGAAAGAGGCTCATTTTATAATCAAGCAATTCACCCCTAGGCATCCAAAGGAATTTACTCCAAAGAAGGCGAGCGTGTCTGAGGTATGGAAGACTACAGTTTAACGACAAACATGTGACCCGGTAGTATTATATACACCTATAGGGTTAGTACCATATTTCTTTGTTGAAAAGTAGGACATCGCGTTGTTACCAAGTTTATAGTTTAGCCGTACGGTCTTAACAATGTTATGCCTAATGTTACTGTATTGCAGAATAGTTGCACTCTAACATTGGTTAAAGTTGTGTTAGAAGTTGTTGCAGCTATGTATCCCAAGTAACGCAACTTTTCTCGCCAAGCTTGTGGGGCTCACATACGGCCGTCATATATGTTTTGGGAGTTGAAAACAATACATGCCTACAATGCAGTCATGTATAGTGACACCTGCTACATGTGCACTGTCTTAGTTATCTTTATGATAACAAAAAAAACAGTGGCATTTTGAACTTTGGAAAGACAATTCACAAAATTGAGACGATTTAATTTGCCCACGTGACAATATGTATTTTTGTCGCAAAAAAGGGGGACCATCCTGATTAATCTGGATGTATGTGAATTGTTAAACCTATACAAGGAGCACAGGGAAATGATGAATGGGACATTTTTTAAGGTTTCCTACAAAACAATGAAAGAGAACACATCTATGCTTTCTCCCCAACCCAACCAAACATATATGGCCTGTTTACGCTACTGTCGTACGACTGTTGAAATGACTGTAATTACCCCTCATGGTTGTATGTTTAGTGATGGGACTGCCATCCGGTTCTTTCATCACCTCTGCGTTGCCATGGTCGGCCGTGACCAGGAAGACGTAGTCGTGTTTGGCGCAGGCGTCCTTTATCGCTTTGATGGCTTTGTCTGTGAGATAACAAGAAGAAACAAGCTTGTGGACCCAGTTTCAGAGAACAGATGAAAATAACATATGTAAAGTTATGGTGGCTTCTCTAAGAACAGGGAGCTGTCGTCGAGCTGTGTGTCTTTACAGTTTGGGCAAGCTGTCAGTGCACACTCTCCATGGTAACAATGTGATTAAATACTTCTATGAATTCTAGTACTTTGTAGTTCAGGGCATCACCTCTCTGTGCCCCCAACCAACAGTCCTTAAACCACCTTCAGTGACGTTGATGTTTCAACAGCATTTTATTTTAAAGTAGCAACGTAAGAACTCTACAGTTGGTGGAACAGTGTAACATTGAACAACATTGGTAAAATGGCAGCATGCCCGAAGTAAAAATTTACATGACAGAGTTTTGGCGGTGAATGGCATACCTGACAATTCCTCTGTAGGTTTGTTAAGGAGACTAAACAGTGAAGTTAGCAGAAGCATTTATTATTGGTTCAGAGATGACATAAGGCAGAATTTTACTGCTGATACGACCAACCAATACAAAGGGAAAAATTGTGTGTAATGCAACCACTTAAGCTTGAAGATTGCTACAAACATTTAATAACAAACCAAACAGGTAGGTATAAACCTGCCAAGACAAAGCACCAAATGTTTATTTTGTGATAATGACCCAATTGGCATATCTAGCAGTTCTTTTTGCAAAAGCTTCTGTTTAGCATATCTCACAAATTTTCACCTCGCTATATAGTCCCTTTGAATAACCAAAATCATTTACAAAAACTGCGCTGCCCAAATCAAGCTCCTTCCAGTTTTGATCATTTAATAAAACTTGAGACATCTATTGTGTATAGGAGGAACCAAGCAGCATATCATTCCACTGTTGGACTCATCAATTAAAGCAATAGAGATCATATAATCAATATTAAGGCAATATGAAATAGCCAGTGAAAAGACCAATGCAGTAATACTGTGTTGCTTTAAAGTATTGGTTTACAAGCCAACACACACATACACACCTGAAGTATTGTCACTTGTGTTTTTACAAAAGATGTTTAATAGGATGTTTAATTCTGCTTTCTGTCTCATGTTGTTGTCAAGTAAATATCTCTGATAGAAGTTAGCAGTCACTAACCGTACACCCAAACATACAAACTGAATATATAGAGGGCAGCAATGCTATATAAGAACCACTTGTAAATAATCAAAAGTAATATATGTCATAATACAACAATACAGAGACATACACATTATACAGACACATATACACACAATCATATAGATTCCTTTTACCATCTGGAAGATAAAATAAAATGATGATGACTGTCATGCCATTAGGAACTCATATTCAAAATCTACTTATAGCTTAAAGATTCATTTAATGACATAATTTGTTTACACCCAGTTATGAATATTCATAAACTTACATAAGTTCTAATTATGAGGTGACTGTTGCTACAACATAACAACATCAAAATTGTAGCTGTGTCATGACTGATTGCAAATTGGTGGCAACCTTTTACTGGGAACATAGCCATCTGATGCAGATCCCCAGGGACTCAGTTTACGTTGCATTATTCGACAACAGGCATTACCCAAAGCAGTCCTGCTTTCTTTGAAACAGAGGAATTTAAGTTGTCTGCTGCCACACAAGAGCATGGATGATGGTAGACCTACACAAGATTACTGTATACATATCAAGTAAAGTCTCTGATATGTCAAAAGGGAAGCTGTACGATACGCACTAGCAATATTCACTACACATAAATCAGATCCTCTTTTTTCTTTTTAATAAAAACATCAAATGATTAAATTTTTTAATAGCTTTGGCATAATCACATAGATTGTAAGAAAATGTGACTACATAATTTTCAGAATCATGAAATGACATTTGACTTACATTGATAAATAAATATTTTATGTAAGTGAAAAATAAAATTCCATCACTAACATGACATTGTATTAATTATGGCAATATACTTTATTAAAGGCCAAATTAACCCCACCAACATCATCTCTGAGATTGCAAGGCCCATTATTAAACTCCATAAGATTTTGTAACCAAAGCATCCTATTGTGAACATTGGTTGGACCATACTTGAAATGGTCACTACAAAGGAGTGGGTCATGTCATGCAGAGGTACACAGTCAGGTGAAAGTTTGTTTCACTGTTTTGACTCTGTCAGAGTTTGGTAAGAAATGTTCAATTGTCACGCTCATTGCCCTTGGTCAGTGAAACCCTCCACCCCCTGCTCCACCCCCCCCCCTTCATCAACTCCTCATTTATACAAATAAGGGACCATGAATTGAAATTCTCAAGTGCCAGCTTTAGAGAATACTTTAATAGCCACATAAGCAGACATTGATTTCAAAAAGGCATTGAAATAGTTTTAATCATATTTCTGTATTTAATTACAAAATATTGATTTTAGTTCAGTTGTTCCATGGCACCAAGACAGGTGTTTTAATGTGTAGTATTATCCTATTTTTTATGGGAGTGTTTAATAGCTGTGAAAGCAGAATCAATAACACCAAACTTTTATTTCGATGAGAGGTGCGAAACTGTAACGATTTCTCAGCAGCATGACAAGAATCAGCAGTGCTGTCTGTTTTCAAGTAAAGGGGAAGGTAAAAGCAGCAATGAAACTTAGTATTTAGATCCTGGGTATGATCCCTGGCCATAACAGCCAAAAGGTGGGGTTTTCAAGACAGGATGAAATCTTCAGTTTTCCCATCTGGTCTTGTCAGATTGTAAAACACTAAAACATGAGCTAAAACCGTAATATCGATAGCCAACCGACATACAGTGTATAGAGTTACAAGCCCGTTGGATTCTCCCACGTGTATAGTTAGCTACTGAGTGTGGTCAAAGAATCACCAAAGCAACTACAGAAGACAAAGTTTTGTTTCAACGTCTGTACGACTAGGTAGGGGATGTAGTGAGTAGACGAGGGGGAGGAGAGAGATAGGGGGGATGGAGGGAGGGAGGGAGGGAGAGAGGGGATTGGGCAGGTCTGAGGGGGTACATCATAATATATCAACTGTAACACTACTTCATCCCAGCTGGAATACCAAGCTGAGAAATACCAAGGACAGGAAATGCTGGGAAATACCGTCTGATTGCAGTATTAGGCGGTGAAATACTGGGAAATAAATGGATAACCAAGCATAATGGAGGATTAATGCCCAAAATCTGTAGATTTTACAGAGTGTCCTAAAAGTTAAAAAATGAAAAAAAATGAAAAAAAAAAGTACATCTCTTTTATTTAACACAACTCTGTGTTAATCAGCTTTACTCTGTTTCACCAGTTTTTCTTTTAGGAGGATTCCACCGTGAGTCGGTACACAAAAATAAATAAAAATCATCTGCGAGTCTCAAGGTAATTACAGTGAGAGTTGGCAGGAATGTTGAATTTGCTGCACAGTCTTGAATTCATATTCCCTATCACTAGATGCCAGAAATTTTATTTCAAATAAAATTAACACTTCAATGCTAGTTTTCTAAAACCTCCTAAATTATTCAATAAAGAAACCCCAAGACATTATTTCCCCTGATGAAGCAACAAAACATTCATGTAAGTCATTGTTACGTCACATATCCTTTTTAAAATCTTAATTCCTATGAAGAGACCCCTAAATCCTCTAAAAAAAAGGGTCATTTTCTGACAAAGTAAAATGTTTTCAGTTTTATTTCATCATGATTTTCCTTTGTAATTCCCATTGAAATTTGAGTCGCTTTCTGTTAATGACGATATAACAAGTGCAACCAATGAATAATCAGAATTTGATTAATGGGAACGCCAATCAAATTTTCAATGACCTAATTTCTTCTTTTGTTTTAATAGTCTGGTCCTGCATTGTCTTTGTGTGAATGCTTTCCACGTTTTATTCCCCCAAAAAAGGGGTGGGGGCAGTCCACCAACATATGAGCAACTCCTCTTGCGCAGTATTCAGTAGACTAGAAATTGGTTTGAAATCTGTCATTAAAAAAATTAAAATAAAAAAAAGTTTAGATTGGATCAATTCCACAACACTAAAACAAAAGGAAAGTTTTATCACCTATCTGTTGAAATTAATGCTTGCCAGGTCCACACCCGTATAAAGCAACCAGCTGTTGATATTATTCTATTGTTTTGAAGTGTTTACTGCTCTATTCAAGCTAGTCAGGGTATTATCAGGGAAAACCTTGAAAGGTGTGATCCAAACAATACGAATAAGAGCAAGGATCAATACAGACTCACTTCTGCAAGCGAGTGACGTCCATCCGTTGCAAATTTCGGGGGTATGATATATGACCACGTCACACGCAAAATTCTGCCCTGTGTGCACTTTCTGGTTGAACTTGAGGGCTTTGCAATATGACAAAATGAATAGGGTCATCACCTCATTTCTTTTCATTTTGCAATCCAATCGAACTAAATGACTAGAATAGCCAATTTCCTCTGCCACTTTCTCCGGTAGGTGACTTACTAACATCAGTGGAAGTCACTTTAACCCAGAGGTTTAGATGAAAATTAGGTAAGGTCTGGTACATATGCCAACAAAGGGTGGTAGCTAGGTCATACATCACTAACTGTTGATGCAAAAGAAACTTAGGATAGGCTTAGGTACATATGCTGCGAAAGTGTGTTAGGCCATCGGTTACTACCTTGATATTTGACATGAAAATGAATCTTTGCAGAACTAACATATTTATCAAAGAGACACACATTTAATATATTGTGCTCATTAACGGGCATCTTGGTAAATACTATTTTGAAATGACAGTTAGTTTGCTGAAATAAAAAACTTAACTCAAGTATGTATTTCATAAACTATAATTTACTATATGAAACAATTACTACTGTACACATAGTTTGTTTACTGGTAGTAGCCTACTTAGAAGTACAATAACACTGAAACCATGGCAACCCACTGAAATACTACTTCGACCTTAGCTGTTGCCTTGATCCACTTCCCAGAAGGGACAGAAACACAGCTTGGAAGGTAAACTAAACAGCAGGTGAGATGATTTCAGGGTCTCCGATGTCGATATCTCTGAATTTATCATTTAGGCATGGATACCAGTGATCCCTCTGTAGTAATACTAGTAGTAGTAGCAAGGTTCGCAATAATACCAGACAAGGACGAAACCGAGAAGGTTATCCATCGGGTCTACAGATAGTACAACAGGTCTACAGCAAAGTTCAGCTGTCGCCTCAGTCAGTGTACATATTTTTGGAGGGTTTTGGGATAATGATGGGGAGAGGATAAGGGTTCGGGGGTTCAGACGGTGAAAGGAGAAAAGATTCATATATTTATGGGTGACCCAACGATCTATTTAAATATTTTAGCAGTCTTGTAGAGTATTTAGTAAAGCTTTCTCCTATCAAATGGATTCTGTATGCTCCCTCCGAGAAAGTTCAAAGGTTATGAGGTACATATGAAACTAAGAATTTGATCTTTTGATTGCCTGGAACTATTTTTGCTATCAATTCAAAGCTTCCAGCCAACCCAGATAAGACAAAAATTTGGATGCGCATAAAAGTACTGCTTGCCATCCACACTCTCAATAGTAGGGGACCTTGCCCCCCCCCCCCTAGGCCACTGTGTGTACGCCAGTGGTTGCGTCATTAAACTATGTACCCATCGTCCTGAACAGTTTGCTATTACAGTGTCACATTGAGGTAGTGGTTGGATACATATTGATATGATATTCTGACACTTATATTTTGTAATATCGTTTTCATGGAAATGCAAGTAACATATATAGTTTATATTGATATAATTTCTGTACTCTTTACGTATAGCATTGGTAAGTCCACAGAGGTAATAAAAAGCAAGTGAATGCAACACACTCAAATCCAACATGACTAATCCAGCCTATTACCCCAGTGACAATATATTAAATATATACTTGAGCATTAAGATAAGTAAGTCTTTTTATCAGACCAAGACAGCATTTGTCAAGTCTCCAGTGACAATACAATACACCTCTTTACTTGTATATTCTTTTATGGAATACAACATTTTGTATAATTTCTGCAGTATTTGCCAATATCATTTATCAAGTCTCCCAGCAATGATACAAGCAAGGGAGACAACATAGCCACATTTCAAACATGCCCAGTCCAACATATCACCCCTGTGTCAACTGCTACAGTGTTGGGCGAGTCTTTTGTAAGACCCAGACAGGAATTGAGCCCAATTAATGTTTCAATTAAATTTGTGAAAAACAAAACTTGTTATCTGATAACTTGGTCCTTGAGAAACATGTAGTTAGATTAAACTTACGAGCCTCACCCACCCACCCCCTCCCTCCTCCTCACCCGCCCTTCCACCCTTCCACCCTCCTAAGAATCGAAGGTTCTCAAAGAAAATAAGTTCACAACCTTGGTGACACATTAGTTCACTATCAGGCATCTTCCAACAGGAGGTTCAAAAGTGTTTAGCTGGTGGAAACCCTCACAAGCTGCATAATGGGTACTCATAACCTGCTCTCAGAGGTTATTATGCAGCAAATAAAACAAAGTCTATCCAATGGAAGCTTGGTCAGATTTCTAAATTCGTTTGAAAGACCTTGCATTTCTTGAAGGTTTTCAATTTTTTTTACAAAATCTATTTCTTTATTCCTCAATATCATTTTTTTAGGATTCCATCTGAAAGAGTCAGGTTTCAAGAAAGGTGTGGTTCTTGTGATCTGCAACATATTTAGCTGTCTTTGTCACTTTTTACTTTGACATATCTCTCTCTCTCTTTCAATTATATGGCATTCCTCACCTACGAACATATCTAGCACAATGTCAAATCTGTCGGGCCAAGCCTTCGCAGATGTAGATCTCGGCTTTGTTAATTCAAAAACAGGATCTGACACGTCAGCTAATTAAACGCAAGAGTGAGAGGGCAGAAAAACAAAAAGGTGACAACAATCCCACTTGGGACAACTACTAAAAATCTATCGCGAGACAATGGCAATGTTAACAGATGAATCGCTTATTGTCAACACCGTCACAAAATGGATCCATAATAATCACACGTCCCCTGTAAGTTGGAACCCAGACAGAAGGTTTGGAATATTAAAAAAATAAAAACGGGTGTGACAGCTTCGACCAATCAGGGAACTGTACCAACTGTCGACATCTCACTCGATTGATCCAAGTTTGTTGTTGGATTTAAAATACTGACAACCTACATCTGTAACGACTGGTGGTTGGGAAAAGAGTTAACTGATTTGCTGGGTGGGACTTTAACAATGCCGATAAAATTGACAGCTTTTTTTTATCTCTATATCGACCATCTCATTTGATTGATCCAATTTTGTTATTGAGTTTAGAAAATCACAACCTACATTTGAAACGACTGGTTGTCGAAAGAGCTCCCTGCTTTTTTGGGTGGAACTTTTACAATGCAGATAACATTAACAACTTCTTTTAACACCACAGGCTAGGAAAGTCATATTTTATGTTAATACCGAGCCTTGCCCAACTCTCCCAGTTTCGCCAGAAGACTCCTAAAGTTTAAGCACATCTCATGCTAAACTAATTTTATGTGCTATTCTCTCAGCAAAATTATATTTCTATTTTATTGAGATTACAAATGGCCAAGTGTATGTTTCTACCTGCAGTAATTAGGAACGTGGAGAAAATCTACTTAGTTTATCGCTTTAATTAAAAGTAAAAGAGGGTGATCCCATTGTGTTCTGTAGCATTAACAGAAAGCAATGTACTCTGTGGATAACTTGGAATCTATTAAAACCAAACAAACTTTGAAGTCATTGTTAATCATGATTAAATTGGAAGTTGCTAAATTCTCCCAAGTTTGTCTGACTCTAAAGTCATCTCCTACAGGATATAATGTCACAATGGCAAAAGTTTTGAAAAGGTCAAAATCACAATGGCACAATGGCAATCTGAAACGCCAATGAACACATGTCAAAAAAACTTACAACGATAAAATGACAATGACATAAAACAACACTGTTGAAAAGACATTTCATAACACAATGGCACATAACAACAGCGAAATGACAAATAAGACTGTCAAAGAACAACTAACACTCGTGATAACACATAACAATGTGACGTTGACGAAGTCACAATAACAATGAAAAATATCACTGTCAACATGACAATTCATAACACAATGGCACATAACATTGACACTGAGACACTGCGACTATTACAATGGCACATAACAATGTCACAATGACAATGCGACTATTACAATGACACATAAAAACGTCACAATGACATTGCGACTATTACAATGACACATAAAAACATCACAATGACAAAGTCAATGGCACATAACAATGTCACAAATGACAATGCCACTATTACAATGGCACATAACAATGTCACAATGACATTGCGACTATAACAATGACACATAAAAATGTCACCATGACATTGCGACTATTACAATGACACATAAAAATGTCACAATGACATTGCGACTATTACAATGACACATAAAAATGTCACAATGACATTGCGACTATTACAATGACACATAAAAACGTCACAATGACAAAGTCAATGGCACATAACAATGTCACAAATGACAATGCGACAATTACAATGGCACACCACAAAGTCACAATGACATTGCGACTATAACAATGGCACATGACAATGTCCAATGTCATTGTGACTATTACAATGGCA
>JAIPMN010020306.1:5674-18241 GCA_020650975.1 Apostichopus californicus | reverse complement strand
CATATCTTTTTTTTGTAGCACGGTTAACAATAAACAATCTCAATAAATAATATTGATATAGCATACTAACACATCATATATGGCCGGTGTGTATCGGTTTATAGCATAACGAGTGGTGGTTGTGGAATGAGAAAGTGCCCCTCTGATCATTGTTGTACCCCCCCACTTTTTGGAAGCTTCCGACCCCCTGCTACTATGGGAGAATGAGGGGGAAATGTCATAAAACGGGCACATCATGGGCTATAGCTATAGGGCCCGTTTAAGGCTCCTTAGTCAGTGGCGTGTCCAAGGGGAGGGAGTGGGGCCGTGGCCACTTCACCGTGACTGCAAGTCGCGGGAAAAAACATTCATTCGCGAGGTATTGCCTTAATTGCATTTAGACCGAACTAAAGCCTCATACACTGGACCTCTCTACGAGAACACAGTGATATCACGGTGAGGGTACAATTGAAGTGTCTGAAATTGATACATATCATTCCGTGCACCTCGATCGCCCCCGAAATCATCACTAGAGCTCATTAAGAATTTGCTTGCTGATTATATTCGCCATCGCAAATGCTTTCGTAAGTCATTCACTAATTAGGTAGTTTTATCACAGGTGAAGATATCTTTCTGAATGGCCCTCCAAGAGAATGTTCCAGAAAGATGCAGAATACAGCGCTAAATTTAGAAATGCTACGTCACGGTAAGAATCCCCACTAAATGAAATTGCGTTCGGCGCTCGGACGTACAGCACTAACTTCATATATATTGCCATCATAACACTTGGACAGTTCTGTCTAACAACTTGCATATCACTGCACAAGCAAAAGTGAAGGTTATCAATCAGTACAATTTCGTTAGTTATCCAGCTTCAAATAGGAATTAACATCGACAACTAGAAGAAAACGAAAATAAGTGGATAAAGTGGATGTTAGTCTGCATAGCTTGGTTGACTTCAACTCCCAAAACTTGACTTCAAGTGAAAGCGCCTAACTGGTTGTTATACCCGCCAGTGTTAATGTTAGGCTACAGGCTAGGCTAACAGGTAATAACGTTAACAAGACCAATGTAAGGCCGCTGTAGGATCAAAGTTCAAACAGTAGGGTATGTGTAGAAAATCTTGTGCCTACGATTTTTAACATCCTTGGAGGAAAACTACAAGCAGTTACCCACACCAGTACGAAGACACTGTTGTTTACAAAGGGCAATGGTAATAGTGCTAGCCCTATGATTTGTGTTTGATTTGGTCAAGGATTAAGTTGGCTTAAATCAAAACCTCTTCCTACCACAGACTCAAGAGTCATAGTTACAATACCAAAAAAGCAGAGCCGATAGGGTAATAATATATACAAGATACTCCTAAACCCATCATTTGTTTCTTTACGACTTGAAAATGGAGTTTCCAGATCTTGGCCAACATTGTTCAAATTCATCTTGCAAGCAGCTTGGTAAGTAAACTTTTCTTCTGCCTTGTTTATTAAAGTATGAGTTTTGACTATGAGAAGCAATTGTAGCATTAAAAAATGGCAATCTTTTGTCGCTCATAGAGAAGCTACATCATTGACTCAGAGATGGTTTGCCAGGTTCAAATTAAAGAAACAAACTGTTGCTCTTTGGAACTGATTAAATGGTGTATGCTGGTTCTGTCAACTTTTGTATTAGATCATACAATTCATGTTTATACTTTTAACATAACTTTTTAATGGGGAAACAGACACTGGAACTTTAAGACTGTAATTTTTTTTTTGTGATCATCAATGGTCATAAGATTATTATGACATTATTATACAAAACAATTCCTCCTTTCTCATTTTTAGATTTCCTTCCAATGAAATGTGATGCTTGCTCTAAAATTTTCTGGTAAGTATACTTGAAAGGATCAAATATTTTCCTCTGGCTTATAAGTATGTTTTAATGTTTTATTGACTTATATAGAAATTATCTCAGAACTTTTGAAAGAAATATCATATAGTAATATTCTATTATGCTATTTAGGACATAATTGTGAAACATGCCATCAATAGAAAATTGATTCACTCCAAATTCATTCCACACTGTTAGTCGTAAACCCCAATATCGTGTCCCTAACTCAAGATATGATTAATTTAATCATGAGTGGAACCTATTTTGAGTCCACAATTCTACCCTGGAGTGGATCAAAGCTAATTGTCTGTGATGTCACAACTGCTGCTGTTCTTCTAAAGTTTTTCTTTTCTTTATTATTTCTGATACCTATCCTTATGGTGAATATATATATATGTATATAATATGAAATCTGGAACGAGTCATGCTACTTAAAGTTTCATGCAATACAGCGATCTTCAGGCAAGTGATTCCCTAAAACCGGAAAACTCCCTTTCGATCAACCTCACGGTTTTCTCCTTCCACGGTTCAGTGACCCCCTATGTCTGTATTTGGGCATAAGCTCGCTTCTTTCGTTGAGTAGGTTTTCTTTCTGCGAAGTGAGCAGTGATAATCACAAGCTTTTCTTCTAGGCACAAGTTGAACTGCGCAGTGATCTTGAACATTGACACAGACACAGGTTTGTTACTAAACAAACAGTTTGGAATTCTATGATTCCTTTCAATGGGTTGGAATGAGGACCTAAAGTAGTTGAGCTTGACCAATATACACTATGAGAAATTGCAACTGAAGAATGTTAATTAGTCATTTCTGTTTTCTTAATAGCAAACAACATATCAAGTATGACACGCATGGATGTGAAGAAGGTTACAAGAAAGTAAGTAATAGGTCTACGTTTTAGTAAATTCATTGCCAAGGGACCTATGTGTATGTATACTAATACCATGATTCAATATGATGGGCTTCATCTCTAGAATATGAAGGAAGTGCTGAGTCAGTGCAGTAGCTTGCTAGAGTGGTTCTGCAGTTGATCCAGCTGGGAAGCGTAGGGGTTGGGGAAGCTGCAGGGACTGAAGAATTACAATTGGCTGGTAGCCTCTAAAACATCACAAGTATCAGCAGGATATGTTGCAGAAAAAATTGATGTTGATTAGAGGGAGTTTGTTTCTGCTTCTCTCCAGTAATGGCAGTACTATAATATACATTGGTAGAGGTTGAATTGAAGCACAAGATCTAGAAAGTTGTATGGTACTAGACAGCACATGTAGTAGACCTCGACACCCTAACTAGTTTCAATGAAATTGATCTTACTGAAAGAGCCAGTCAAAAATTACAGAGAAAATCTCTGGAACGCACAAGCAAACTGAATAAAGGTTTTAATGTTATATTTCTATATAAAAATCAGAGGGCCTGACATTTTGATCCTAGCAGGATCTTCTTCAGAGGTTATATATATATTTTTGTTGAAAATTTATTTTATTTTGGTTTAATCCTGATCGGGGATATGAGTGAGCTGTAGCTCATCAGGGGACGGTGACCTCTGTTTGACCTCTAAGGGTGACTCAGAGTGTAATCTTTTATGGGGATATGAATTATATACTGTACTATTCAACTTGATGTCAATAACATGCTGAATGCACAAAGGTTATGGGTAGCCTAGGCACAGTTCTGTGATCAATGGTTATAATAAGCATGTTCAACAGGAGTCCTACCAAATCTATTTGTGTCTGTTACCATAGCATCCTAAAATACTATGAACTGTAAAACTTGAGTCTTTTTCATTAGCCCTGTAGATCACTTTTCACTTAGCTAATGTTCTTTTGTGATATCTCTGACAGGATGTCCAAGTACCTGTGTGTCCATTGTGTAACAAACCAGTTCCAGGTCGCAGAGATGAGGCACCAGATATTCGAGTCTCAGAGCACATTGACAGAGATTGCCAGTCTGACAGAGCGGTCAAAAAGAGAAAGGTCTTTGCTAACAAATGTTCAAAGAAAGGATGTAAACAAAAGGAGGTAAGTTGTAACTTTGCTGGAGAAATTCCATCTAACTTCAAAATGTCAAAACTATGATTGTAAGCATTAAGGCTATGTGAAGAATATGTAAGCAACTTCTATTTGCCACTTGAGTAACAGTGGGAAAATTTTCATTTTTAGATTGCAAAAACTATGAAATCCCCACTGAATTTGAGGCATAAGATGTTGCTACTGTTGGCAATACATAAATGGCAATGAATTTGATGAATTCCTTTTAAGTCAATGTTTATTTTAGGTCGACAAAGTAAGACCTGAAAATTTGAAATTTTCTCATTTGGTTTTTAAATGTTAGTATTAACATTACCTTACTAAGTTACTATGAAAAGTGTCTGTTCATCACATGTTGAGGATGGAATCAAATCTGTTTGTTACTATTTCAGTAACCTTCATTTGGTGGGGTGACTAAGTTTTATTAATTGCTATCTAATCACAAGGTAGGTTTGGTAAAATCAACTGAAATAAGGTTGATGTCAACCTAAATTTACATTGTGTTAGAGAAATAAGTATCGTTTTTTTTACAATACATTGCATTAGTTATACAAGTGAGTACACTATGCCAGAAATGAACTTATTCAATTTTGGTTTGTGACTTATTAATGAAATGTAGTCACAAATTTAATTTATTGTTCTTGACATCATCACAAAATTGACGTAATTATATCTATTGATGGCCATTCATATGCCATATCTTCAAGGAGAAATAAAAGAATTATGAATTTGCCAACTACTTAAGACAGCAATTTGTCATGTACTTTATACTCCCAGTAACTTCTGAGTTCTCATTTTAGCTTGTTAGTGAGTTACTGTGTGGGTGGGATCATCAAACCGTCTTTGTTCTCTCTCAACAGTTAATGCCTTTAGTATGCGACTCCTGCAGACTTAACTTTTGCCTAAAGCATCGCCATGAATTAGATCATGCCTGCAAAGGACACCAGGGTAATCACGGCTCAGGCATCACTAACTCAGGGTATGATCCATCAAATATCAGCATATCATATCTCTTCCTTCCAGTCTGATTATCATAACAATATTATCAGAATTTTCACATAAGAAGCAAGTTACCTCATAGTTTAAAGACTTTTTAAATTTTTTTTTATTATAAAAACAGTTGAATGAGACATCCATATTTTGCTGGGAAGGGGGGGTTGGGGGGAGGAAACATTTATGTGTGGTCAGGGGCAGACTAGGACACAAATTGACAATGTCTCAGTGATCTAACGGGTGGTGCTAGGTAATTTAACAAGTAGTGGCTCTGTGACTAATTCAAATCTTCAGTCTACTGAAAGGAAAGACACACTACCCAAGTAGGGGATCTCTGTATACCTAGGTTAGTGTTGGTGGTTGGGTTTGATTCTTCTTCTTCTTCAAGTATTGTTGCTTTTGTCAAGTTCATGATTTTATCATTTTATACTAATGATACAAAAGTTCATTTGTTGCATCGATTCCAGGAAAGGAGCGACAATAGTCTTGTGGTAGGTCATTGAACTAGATTTTTAGCATTTTATGACCATTGACCACATATTCCAAAAGGAAGGTACTGGTTATGTTTCTTTGTATTCAGAGTGAAAATGTTGACACAGGTAAAGCTCTCGTCGCCAAATTGCAGATTTTTACAGTACAATATATAAAAAATTACAAGTTGCAAATTTTTGGTATTGCCTGTACCATTTCACTTGCCTATCTATGTGTTTTAATTCCAGAGAATAAGTAGAAGATGGCCGTCATTCATAACAAAGCTTATTCATATTGATATTTATTACATTGTTTTACTTACGTTAAGGTTTGCTGCAGTGAATAGAGCTCAGTCTTCTTCCAACAAAACCAATAGTAAACAACAGCTACCAAAATCCAAGAGGGAGCCTCAAAAAACTACTTTAGTGAACATTGGAGCAGATTTAGCACGGTAAGATCATTTAATTCTGAAGATTTAGTGTAGCAAATATCCCACTGGACATGGTACAACATGATCATGAAGAGCCTTGTAGTTCTATATAATGTAATTCTACGATATGGTTGGTGTCAGAGGAAAATTTGTTTGTTTTAATGGTCAAACTGTATATTAATGCCTTCCTTTGATATGTAATTGCAAAGTGCATACATGCATAGCAGGTTACAATAATAGCTTGGATGGTAAATGATGTCTATATACGTTAAATGCCATTCGTAATTCAAAACTTGACTGAGTCAATAAACACTAGATGTGGATATCATCTCTAAAGGAATGGAATCTTTTATGTTTTTTCTCTGTAGTGAGCGAAGAGAAAGAGAGATGTCTCGGCAGAGAACGAGTCCACCTGTGTCCAACGCGTACAGCATGCAGGCTGGAATGGTAGGTCATTCTTACTTTGTTGAACAGGTTATTTGGGTTGAAAAAGAGTGTTATATCCTTCTAGTAAAGTGATGTCTGTAAATTCTTAGCTTACAATTTTGCACGCTGAAGTAATTAATTGAATTAATTGTAGCTAATCAGTAAGTGGAAAATTCCCCAGCTTGAAGTTATCTTTCTTAATTTTATAGTTCATTTTTTAATGAATTTTGTGCAGTTTAGGCTTGTATAAAAGGTCTACTTACAACTTACAGAATGAATACATTGTTACTCAGAGATAACAGGGCTGATAGTATATGGGGAAGCTGCAATAATTTATAAATTTGATATACATAATGCCTTATGAACTCACTCATTTTGCCTGTTTCAGGAGTGAAATCACCACATTGTCTATAAATAAATGGAATATATATATTTAGGCATAACTTACACATAGTGACAGTTTCACAGTCAATTAATGTCATACAACATGTAAGTTAATTCAAAATTGTTACATATATACCTTAAATGACTGCAAACTCACAACAGCAATACAGCATTTCTTTGTCAGTGTTCCACAAAATTAACTTGCACGGATATTCAAACCTCTGCTGGAATGGTTGCGTTGAAAATGCCGTAGAAGTCATACAGATTAATTAACAGGAGCCCTTTTTGTTGCATTCAGTACCGTTTAATACATAACTAATACATAAATTTGTAAGATGATTATCTTTCTCGTTGAGTAAAGTTAAGCCTTCTCTTAATAATATAGTCGGAAGATGAAGCAATGGCCAGGGCTCTGCAGCTTTCTCTAGCCTCAGATGCGGGTCCTCCATCTGACAATGTACCACCAACACAGACGCAACAAGAGGAGGCAGATATGGCACTAGCGAGGGCACTAGCACAGAGTGAAGACGAACAGAGGAGGCAACAAAACCAAGTGAGATCAAGTACTGTCCTTCTGAATGTTTTTGCAACCATTCAGGTTTTTCTGATTGGTTTGATTTAGTCGTTTATCTCTCACTCTCTGTACATCTTCCCCTTCCTGTAATTCCTAACCTTAATTAAATGTTTCTGAAGTAGCGCTATAACTGTGGAACAATGTGAAAGTGGTCCTCCCAACATGTGGTTATCCAACCTTACATATTTAAGCTGGGAATCACTTTGGGGTGATTTAATGGTAGGTTCATTTCATTCCATAATCATCCTTATTCCACACAGTTGATCAAAACTTCTCTCAAAGCTGGACAACTTGTACTCGCAGGCTAATCTGCTTGTCCACAATTCTGTTATTTTGTGAATTGACATGTAGTTAGTCTCATCTCTCTTGTTCTTGTGCAAAAGCTGTTCCACTCAAATACCATCACAGGGCATAATTTGGGGTTCAAATTTGGTGTAGCATTTTCACAGGCTCTGACTTTTATTCTCTTGTTGAATGCTATAGTTTCTGTGTAGAATACATCAATATACACTTGTATAGCACTCTTTACCATTTTGTACGGCATTTTGTGATGCGATACTCGATAAATTATCCCCCACATTAACTATAGGATAAACATTGTACTCTCAGAGAGAATCCTTTATGTCCGGGGCCAGTTAATATATTTAGCTTCGCCAACCGCTTTCTGTCTGCCATACTCGTCCTCTCTCCCATTTTAAATCTGTATTTGTAAACTTTGTACTTGGTATGTATCACATATGTGTAAGTACACACCGACTGTTGACTAGTGAATGTCCTGCAGAATACAGTCATAGAAATGTGTATGTTCCTTTGGTGTTCCATACAAACATCTGTGCCAATGCAAAATGAATCACAAAAATGTGACTCAACAAACTGCACCTTTCACATAATTTGTTCTTGTTGGGGAAACTTTGAAGTCTGTTTCATAAGTGACTTGTCAGTTTGAAGGGTAAACTAATAGATGGTAGCGATCTTCATAGAACACAAATGGCAACAAAATTTGGAAGATAGTAAGTGACAAGAATTATCTGCTTCTTTTTATAAAATTCTGCAAAGAAACTCATCTTTAGACCTAAAAGCAATAACTCCAGTTTTATTATATGCAAAACATTTTTTAGAAATAACTGAAGTTTTGAAATATCCTACATTTGTGATATGTGTTTATTTTAAAACTAGTGATAGCTTTCTGCAAACATTTTGGTAAAAGTCAGATGGAATCTTCGTTAAGGCTTGGACAAGTCTGATGTATCGCAATTGATTCTGTTGTACTTGTAATTTGATCAGTTCAGATTATCGATAACAATGTTTGGTGAAGTCTGGTGAAAGTTGTCTGTTATCTTGAGTTAATCTCTCATGGTTTGCTCGTGGAATGCTATCGTTTCCCCTAGTACACACATTTCACAAAATGTAACGTAAAATATGATTTTAGAATGACAACATTCTTGTTGGTTTCCTCTCTGCAGGGTATGCAGCGACAACAGAGCTCAGGTAGTTCAAAATGTGCAGTGTCTTAACTGGCATCTTCCAACTCGATGCTGCAGAGAGGGGGTTACTCAACGACATCTTTGTTCATCTGTAACATGATTATTTCTACGACAAGCAACATATAACCAAGGAAATTTAATTAAACATAACATTTGTGACTATGTCTGTTTCAACAGTTATTATTAATTTGTCTTAGAACAATTCTTAATGTGATATTTTGAAACTGCAGTATTTTTCTGTACCTGCATTATATTATCATCAACATTACTGCTACGGTTATCGGTAGTTGGTGGAAATGGCACAAAATTGCCAACAGAATGCAAACCGCTGCTCTAACAGCCGAAGAGAAATGCATCGTCAAATGGTTTGTATCTGACAAAATTGTACCATAGGAAAACATAGGAAAGTATTTAATTAAGCAAGTGTGTTGTTTTGTCTTTTAATATACTTCTATATTTTATCTATATCTTATATTTATCATGAGAAATACAGATTAAAAATGTTTAACATTGTGTTGTGTGCATTATTTAAGAGTTTTAATACACAATATTTTGTAAAGAATTTTTGTCCTTTTATTAGAACCAAAAAGTATGTATGATTGGAATTCTTTGAATATTTGATACTAGAATACTCTTCAATTCTGTGGTAAGCATATCAATCTTCCGATATGTGTATACAAAAAGGCGGGACAATGATTTTAGCTGTCATCCGATCATCCGAAACAACCAAATTTCTGATTGGACAACCAAAATGCTTTGTCTGGCAGACAACTAGTTATCTACATCAAAGTCAGGTTGCTTTGTAATTTAATATACCCCAAATAAATAAATTAATATTGCCCTTTATAACTGTGGAGATACTGAACTCATACTAAATTAGTGGTAGTCCTATTAAATTGAAGTTTTATTAGCCCATGGCTGGTTTTCTATTCACCAAACTACACATCTCGCCAATAATGTACAAATTCATCATTTTTTGGTTACTTTCCTCACTCTTTGGGACAACCAAATTCACTGCTTGGACAACCAAAGAGTAAGACCTGGTTGAAATCCTTAAAAATTTGCCCTGAATGGTACAAAAAAAGCGTTGTGTATTAGCAATACTCTACCATCTTCTGTATCATATCCATTACTGAAATTGCAAATCTCCACCAATATTTAACCTTATGGCAGGTGAGTCCCACCAAAACAAATTCCATGAGCAATATGCTAAAATGATCTTAAAGTAACATGTAACTAGTAAATATCCAGTTAATGGTTCAACCCTGATTCTAATGTACAAACTAGACTGTGGTAGGTGTTCAGTAAATGTGGTATGTCTAGTCTACCTATTGATTTTCTCAAGACTTTAAATGACTTTATACAACAAATCATGGAATCAAATCTGATGCTGAGAGAAATTCAGTGATTAACACACTAATTTACCTTGAAATTAATTAAATTTATTTTCTATTTATTGCATTATAAAATGATTCCTTTATTAAACAGTAAACAAACTCGCCAGTTGATATCAAACAGCTGCCTCAATACAGATGGTACCATTGTATGCAGAACCCAGGTCACACTTAATAAGTGGTTGCTGATTGGCTAAGAGTCAATTAAAATTCACTTTGTCCTATATCTGTATAAAGATAACATAGCAGACATAACATTTTCTAATGAACATCTTACAATTTACTTTCTTATTGGAATATCACTGTTGTTCATGATCAAGTGGATAAACAGTAGTAACGGAACATAAAATATTTGATATCTAGGGATTCAATATTTTAAACCCAGGATGTACAAATAACACATAGGCATTGATACTAGAAGAATGTATACAAACTACTCTCTACCTAAACCATCACAAGTATTTATTTCACATTCAGAAATAAAATGAACTCACTATGAATGCTTCTTGATTATAAATGTCATGAAATTATCTTATTGCCCTTCTGATCTAAATGCATGTTCTACTCTTAGTCTTAGTTAAACCTACAAGTTATTTAAGGTAGCATTACAACATTAGATCTCTTTAACCTCTATGCATGATAATCACTGATGGCAAATTATTTTCCTTTGAAGGGATTTTCATCAGAAAGTTCACGTCGTGAAAGGTAGCATCCCAGGTATTGTATGGAGTCAGAACACATACTGGATATATATAAACCACCACACCGTACATGTTCTGAAGCACTAGGTGGAATGGATTTGGCTCCACTTCCTCTGATAAATTGCCTTCTTCCACTTCATTTGTCTGTTCTTGGCTGAAAAGGATCACTCCACACTCTCATTCCTGCAAACACAAAACACATTGAAATTATAAAACTTCAATATTGTCAACAAAGAAGGGATTATCCATATTTCTCTTCAATTCTCCAGGCAACCTCTGCCAAATAAGTGTCATGGTTGTTTGCATTGCCCAGCTCTGTGCTAAATACCACACAAGCCTTCATAGAAAACATAGTTTAACTTTCCAAAGTATGAATATGTATAGATTACCAATCACAGCTATTGGTTGCTAACAGATCCATATCTCAGCACCTTGTCTATGTGTCATCCAGTTGGGACATTTCTTTATAAACTTTCTTTTATATCAAAGAATCAAAGCACTTATATACTGACAGTATGAATATCCTTCTATCAGCTTAACACATCGGCGACTGCCAATAAAATAATATGACAACTGCCTTCATCAAACTTTAAAGGGTGTGAAGACTCGCGCACAAAGAAATGTCTCATGCCGGTAATCAGACCTAGTTTCGAATGAGGTGTAACAGAAGTGTTAGACACCACCATCGATCCCAGAAAATACACACACAGCTTGCTACTGTCGGTACATACAGCTACGGTCAATACCCACAACACAGTGTACATAGCAGCGATGGACATCTCAGGTCTAGATAAAAGATAACAAGGTATCACGTTTTATAACTGTCTGTGTTTTATAGCGACAAGAAGAAAACTTCACTTGCAAGCAACGGAAAGGTAACTTTTTCAGAGCGGGCATGCGGTTTGGGGCTAGTCTTCAATGCCTTTAAATTCAGGTAGTCTAATCTTTCCATAAAAATGGAAAAGATTGTAAGGAATTGTAACCAAATCTGAGGTCATTCTGAAGTACCAAACTGACTGCCACCTTCACTCAAATTTATGTTTCCCACTTGCTAAAGAACTTGGTTAGGCTGTTGAATTTTATCAATAGCTTTGGCTGTGTGATGTTTGGACCAGCAGATTGCAGAAGTTATACCTTTTCCACTTCAGCAAAATGACACCTTAGAAAACATGAGTAACTAATGAACAGAAAGTAGTCCAATGTCAGGCAAAGGGTTGAAATTATGGTTTGAGAATAATTTGCAGCGGGAATGGTTACTAACGAAACTCAAATCCCAAATTATTGCCACAGATATTTGGATGAGCCCCCCCCCACCCGCCCCCCATCCCTCTGCAACCAAGCCTGTGCATTTCAGATACTTGATACATTGTCTGCTTTACTTTTGCTCTGGGACTAAATGCAAATTATCATTTTCTCACCATCAAGACTAGTCAAGTTGTTTCTCTAAGCTGAAAAACGAGCAAGGCTGCTTGATTCAAGCTAGTAGTAAAAAATGAAATTTAGACATTCATGTTAATTTCTGATATATTTTGGCAACGAGAAAGATTAATACACACCACCTGGCTGGACAGACGATTGATTTATATCCTTCCTTGCCTCTTTCTGGATTTCCTCTTTGAAATAAAGGAAAGAAAAGCATAACAAACACATGATGTTTAAAGACTGTCAGTAGAGTGTCAGTCATGATATGTTGAAGTACTTTTTAATCTCAATTAGGCAATGATGTAACCAGCACATTTGGCTTGTCCAAGCCATAAGGGATACAAGTGTGGTAACAGTGTTGTGTGTGAAAGGTGGTGGAGGGGGGGGGGGGGGGTTGGGCATAATGGAAGGGGAAAAAA
>JAIPMN010020305.1:0-10768 GCA_020650975.1 Apostichopus californicus | reverse complement strand
GTTTCCAGACTTTCTGACTCAAATTCATGAGCTTTCCCTGATAAATATTGCAGGTAATTGTTGAGTTTTACAAGATAATAGTTTTCATTTTATCCTATTTCTCTTTGTAACCTTGCATTTATACTTTTGAACAGTTATGTTAAATAGAAAAACATTGTAAATTGACTTTAATTGTCCTCCTTTTTTCGATGTTGTTTGATGTTATTTATTTACAAGTGCAGAGAACTGCCCAAAAAATATGGAATATTTTATTCCATTTAGAATTCATTGTTTATCATGAAAGTATTTTAAATGGAATACTGGAAACAAATCCCTTCCTTTTTAACTATAGGGGGAGGAAAGGGGAGGCTGGGTTCAGGGCAAGGGCGTAGGAACCGGGGGGCGCCAGCCCCCCAGTGAAAAATATGGAGGGGCAGAAGTATCATTCCGCCCCCCGCAAGTCAGAAAACCCCTTTTTCATTTGGAGCACCAAATTGAATCTAAGGCCAGGTGAAAATGCAAAATTATTTACAAAATGGAGTGGGTGTTGAAGTGTGCTATATTGCACCAAATTGCATCTGAGGCCACCTGGAAATGCAAAAAAATTCCAAAGGGGAGGGGGACACCCCCTCCCCTTAGACCCCTCCCCCAGGCCGGCCATCAGTTTCAGCCACCCCCCACTCAAAAGTACCTTCCTACGCCACTGGTTCAGGGTAAGACTACTTAAGGAAATTGAATTAGAAACTTAACAAAATTCAATTTCAAATATAAATGGGACGGGTCCTACCAATATTTTGTAAGAAATTAACATCTAACTTTTTTTGTTTAGCTAATTATCATTGTGCTTCAATAATCAACCCATTTTATAGGAGAAAGCTGCTGCTAGGTATAGTTTTGTGGTTCCAACAAAAAAGGTGTTTGCTATTTTGGAAAACAACACAAATGATTTTACTGATGTTGGTATTAGCAAAGAATGGTACATTGTGTGAACTTCATGATTTTTTAATTGGACACCCCAATAATCCTCTCTAATTAATACAGAGAAGCAAAAGAATAGATGACACAAAGGGTGGATGGAAATATGAATTAATTTATTCAAATTATTATTATATCATGCATGATGTGAAGTATTGCTGCTGACTGCGAGAAATTGTCTGAAGATCATTTTGACAAAACTATTCTTTGAGAACTTGGTATTTCATACCTACATATGAATTATTTCATAGGACCGTTGCAGGATAGGTTTTATGATTGGTTATAATTAAAACAGTTCTTAATGATGATTTTGTCCAATCTAAGCCAGGTATGTAACCATAACTTCCTCCTCAAGCAACTGCTGCACAGCCTGGGGCGGGGGGGGGGGGGTAGGTTCAGGTGGATGGTTGGAAAGGGTCATTCTTCAGTAGACAGGAAAGATGTGTTTTCAAGAAAAGATTACTCGTAAAAATAGTGAGAAGATAAGTGCAATGAAAATGCTGAATACTTAGTGCACAGACACCACGCTATACAAGAAACTGGGTGAAGCATGTTTACCTTACAAGTCTAGAGAGAGGTACAATAGTAGCATGCAAGAGAAAATTGTGAGAAATAGCTGAAGTACAGAATATCTAGGTCCTAATAGGTCATTCAAAGCACCCCCCCCCCCAAAATAAAAACCATCCTTCAGACCAAAGGAGTCTGCTACGACCACGTCTGAACGAAAGACAAGCTTGTGCGAACTTGACACTTACGAAATTCAGAAACGATATGAATAACCTAAGTACTCTCCACAACCTGTTCATTTCGGCTTCAAATACATATTTTTTATTATCACACACAGTTGACAAGAAATTGATGTTTGGTGGGGGGGGGGTTGATGCACCAATCTCTAACCCAAATTTAGTTTTGTTCTATTATGTATTTAATTTGAATGTATTTTGTATGTAACAATGTCCGCTCATGACTCCTAACCAGTGATTTAAAGCCACTACATTATGACACGTCTGGACAGACACATTAAATTAAAATGTAAACAACTTTTGTTGCTTTCTTTATTCAATAACGACATTGTTACCTTTAAATTCAACACAAAGTGCTGCTTTAGTACGAAAGATTACCTCATTAAGAAAGAGAAAAACAAAAGAGGCATTAGCCAGAGACAACGGTTTGTCTCACTAATTAATACTTTCTTACATTTATAAATTAGCATAGGTTATATTTGAGAGCAAAATCAAGGTGGCTCTACCATTGTTGCTAGCTGAAAAGTGAATTAAGACACAGGGAAAGAACTCTGGTAGGAAAATCAAAGGAATGAGAAACACTATGATCACATGACTAGATATGAATATTCACGATGTATAACCACACCAATGGGAGGCAAGGTCGTACAATATCACACACAAGTCACATGATGTGCAACAAGTTCTTAATGAGTCACATGACTATATATTGGTTCTGGTCATGTCCCATCCTATATATCTAAAGGTCATTATTATTCACCCACGTAAATTCAGCGTAACTCAAAACTGCTGAAAGTTTCCAAAAGTAATTCCTATTAATACTTTCATTCTCCAAAACATTCTCAGATATTGTGAAGGGGGTCAACCTAGACTTGAGGAAAAAATCTCAGCATGGGATAAAGTGCCTTGAGAGTAGCAATCATTGTCTTTGTAAATTTGAATATATAATTGAACATTCAATACCATATTAGTGGCAAAATCAATCATCATACATATCTTGATCACAATATTTAACTATTAACAGATAAAACAAATTGGATAAATAAGTTTCATAGAGGAGGACAACGGACAAAGATATTTCTTCTACTTTTAAAATAATCAATTACCGGAACCAGTTCATTATTCATTTTATGCAAATGACATCATGGTTGTATCTGATGTTTTGTAATCCCTGGACTTTGCTGATGTTTAAGTCAATCTATGCACTACTATTACTATTACTGTAACAACCAACAAGTGCCTATAGGTTACAATAGTTTTTAAATAACTAGAAATGTCCCAAGAAATCATTTCAAAAGGAATAAACATAAAGTACTTTATATTATGTGATATTAATCTCTTGCAATTTCATTGCTGTGTCTATAACTGTTTTATCGGAAACCACTACATTCCCTCTGATTTGACCAATCAGCAATCGGTGCATTGATCATGTGATGAGGTGGGAGGAACTGGATGAGATGTCCTTTGGTAAATACTCTGGCTTCATGAGGAATGTTACTGGCTGGCTACGTAATGCCATTTGTCAACTGTGAATTACACAAGAAGAAAATACAACAGGTAAGAAATAGAACATAAGAAGAAAAGGATCAACGACAGTCAATGACACTTAATGTTTTCCTTGACTACAAGTTACCATCTATAAGTAAATGTCATGGTTTGGTCTAATGGCTGTAGAATATTCCATCTCATCCAGAGTGGTGCAATAAGCTGCTAGTCAGATTCATGAGAATACTAACTTCCAACCAGCTTCAAAAAGTGTGTTAGGATAGGATTTAGATACATCTGCTATGAACATCTTGTAAGCCTAGGCTCAATATATTTGTAAAATTCACAGACGTTCTCGAGTGTATTAACATCTGTTGTGATGCTAACCCCGATAAATTAATACCTGTAACCATTCCCTCCATCTCACAGAGATTAGATGTTAATAGTTAAACATACTATAAAGAAAAGCCACCCAAGAAAGAGCCTGGACACGAAAACCAAACAATATGATCCACTCTCAAGCCTGTTACATTGCCTGTTACATTGAGGCTGTATTAAACCATGTGATCATGGCAAGTTTATGTCAAGTGGGAGTCGCAAGTCAAAGGAGCATAGATACTACACATGGATCATCTCGTAATTTGCCTAACGAGGGACGGGTTACTGTTGGGCGCATATTTTATAATTTGATCTATATCCTTCTAAGCAAAAAAAAAAGGGATAGTAACTTGATCAATGAAACAGTGATTATAAGGTTCATTTTTTCAAAGAGGTCAGTTAGGTCAATAGGGATTGATAAGTAAATGTCTACACAGGAACAAATTAAACAACATGTTGAAGGAGAAAAATTGTCAAGAAAAGGATCCCTTAATATACAACTACAGAATAATGGAGAAATGACATAAAAAAAATAATCTGCTCACCTTCTGGACTGATTGGATTAGCATCACCTGGTTGTGGGCTCTGTAGACGGATGAACAAAATGGAACAATTTGAGATGGATTTTCACAAAGTATTCTGATGAACAGATTTAAAATTCCTGAATACACTCAGTGTGTTAATTAAAATATTCATAACAAGGTACAAATACAATAACAGGCTTCTGGTTCTGATTAGATTTATATATAATCGTTAATTAAATATTCATCACAAGGTACAAATGCAAGAACAGGCTTCTGGTTCTGATTGGATTCATGAATAATCATTAATGAAATATTCATAACAAGGTACAAATACAAGAACAGGCTTCTGGTTCTGATTGGATTCATGAATAATCATTAATGAAATATTCATAACAAGGTACAAATGCAAGAACAGGCTTCTGGTTCTGATTAGATTCATGAATAATCATTAATTAAATATTCATCACAAGGTAAAAATGCAAGAACAGGTTTCTGGTTCTGATTAGATTCATGAATAATCATTAATTAAATATTCATAACAAGGTAAAAATGCAACAACAGGCTTCTGGTTCTGATAAAATATATGAAAAATCATTAACTGGTTGCTATCTCCATATCCTGCATCAAGGAGAAGTGTTCCAAGTCTCTTTATTCTAATGAAAGTTTATTACCCCCTCATCTTTCATTGCTGGTCTGGTTTAACTATAGAGGTACATTGAGGGGATTTCTCAAACTCCCTCCCACCCCCCCCCCCTCCCCCTAAAATAAAATGAAACTGTCTGAAATGCACACATGTTGATATTCAAAGCAACTTATCTTTCTGAAAGTTTCCCACCACCTCAACCTTCTGCGCCAATCTCGCCTGCACCCATTTTGCCCTCCCTACCCCTCCCACTCCCCCTCTCTTCTTGAAAATAAATTAAATTTTGGTTGAAGACAGTGATTACAGTACCACTTTGGAACCACCACCACCCCATAGAGAGTGGCAGGCCTTCTATGAATTTAAGTAGGTTGTGTATGCATAATAACGAGAAGCAAATCCAACTGATAGGGCAAGAACAAATAACAATAACAGCCAGCATTTCGTTAACATACACCCTTGCGTGAGGATGATAAAACACACCCAATGTTAATATACTTACACCATCAACAATGCTCTGAGCAACATCTGCACTGACTTTATTATCACCAACTGATTCTTTGACGGATACATTTTTCCTAGAAAGAAATGATAATATTAACAGTCTCAATATAATTGAATCAAATCAAGCATTCAAAACACTTCTGTTTGCAGTCAACAGTGCATATACACACATGAGCAAATTAATGCAATCAGGTTATTAATTTCTTCTTAATTAACTTCTTAAGTTTGTACCATTTATTATGTCTCAAAACTGAAGGGCATTACATAACGCATACTTGTCTCGACTGACTTTTAGTCAGAATCAAATTGAAATTTTATGACCACAGCCATCAAATGCAGAAACATTACTTTACTAAACTTGCCGAGCAACATTCCTTGCACTTACAAAAGTAGTAAACCATATGATAAAAGCTCCACACAAAAACACTGTAACAAAATTTTCAACAAATTTCATTGCAAGCATGCATGCACTTTTTCAGACCTGGAAGAACTTCTTGCAATTTTCATACCTTGCCTATCATTACCATGGCAACCAGAGTTGCTCACATATTCTTGTATATGTTTTTTTAATTGTTGGTACTTACAATGATATACCACCGGCATCTGTTCTTCCTGTGATGAGTTCTCTCCACTGTCCATGGGTCTGCTCTATGATGTCCAGGGCGAAAGCCTGAAGGCAAAAGAAATATTGAACCAAAACAAATTAGTCTGGATGTGTGTTTCTTCAAGAGAGAAATATTGGAGGTTAGGATACACATTGCCTAACATGATAAATGGCAGATATGTATTGAATATTCCAAATCTTACCTTGTCTTTTGGTTTTGAATCAAAGGCGAACGTGTTTAGAGGTTTGCCATCGGGCACTTTGTAGATTTTAAACCATTCAAATGTACTCTATAAAAAAAAGACAAAAAGAGATATTTGTAAGCAGTGCACTGTCATTGCAGTCAGGAAAATGAAGGCATAAAGTAGCAACTTAACAGAATGTCAAGGAAAATATTAAAAAACTTATAATAAACAAACTGCAGAAAGGTCAGAAGGTCAGGATACAAAGACATGTTTGTGAACTAAAAAATGTTGACTTTACTTTTCAGAGCTTGTATTGGGGAGATCTTATTGAGATAAAAGAGGACAAGGGCTAGGATGGGGGGGGGGGGAGAAGTGATGGGGGGAGGGAGCTGTTTTCACTATACAATGTAAACAAGAGCTTTTACGGCATTCCCATCTTATTATATAGTAAACAAATTATTACCTGCAATACCAATGGATTTAGCATATTAGGAACGGATTGAATTCTAAGGATATTTACTAGTTCAGAAGTATGGCAATGACCCAAACTAGAAAGGGAAGCGAATACACAGCTACAGGGCACACATGGCTTTGCTATGACAAACGACAATTTATACACATTGTGCATGGCAGGTTCCACCACATACAGCTAATTACAAGAGATTCTTTTGTTGGAGTCTGCGCTATAAGACTAGTTATTATTATTATTATGAGTAACTTCAGTTCTAGAATGATGAAACCCTCATTCCCAATTTATTAAAATATTTTTAAAGACTGTTTTGAGAGAGATGGATAGATTTTGAGAGAGATGAATGGGATGAGTTGATGAGAGCAGAGGATAAAAAGAAATAAAGAAAGTCTTACTTCTATAAAACCAGGCATTTCTCTCTGAATATCTGCAATATCTGTAATAAAATTTAAAAAAAGAAGAGATAATGTAAAAAAAATGACCACAAGTTTTTGGTTTTGTCAGACAGGTGAATGCATCAAGAGATTAACAAACAACTCTAATCTATAAACTGGTTCAACTCAATATGATTTCACAAAGCTTAAAATTTCTATTCAGACACAAGGAAGGATGAAACTAGTTGCCAAGACAAGATTTTAAGATCCTTCTATGTCACTAACCGTTTAATTTTTCGGCCAGTGGGTCGTCAACGTTGATGGCCAGAATCTTCCAGTCTGTTTCTCCTAAAAAATGGGGAGAAAAGATGAAAAATGAATGTCATTCTCTACTGTTCATGCCAGAAGTATCCCTGTGGAACTGTTAAAAGGAAGGACTTCTGTGGAACCTTCTACAATTTATTCCTCTCCCAGTTGAAATCCTGACTTTACCAATGAGCTCCACTGGCTTATATCAAGGCCATTGTTTCAAGGATCACTACTTGAAAGCCTTTACATAAATTTTATTTTTTTTCCAAATTAATGGCGCTAAATGGGGTTGGACTTAATGTATTTATATATAATTATAATATATTTATCGCACCTACTGAGATTGGTTAACAATCTGTTTTAAACATGAACTGCACTTAGCCAACCATCATATAACTTCACTCAAAACATTTTACATGATACAGTTAAATGTTCACAAAGATGACAACTACTATCAGGTGATATAAATTTATTAAAAAAACATCATTTGGTCTCATTTTACAAAGACTTACAGACCCAACTGCACCAGACTACAGAACATCATACAAACAGACAAAATAAACAGAAAGACATCTTTACAAGCCTTTCAAGAGGTATCTCAAATGAAAATTTGATTAGATCATGATGTGTCCAATAGATTGTTATGAGGGAGTGACAACTAGTCAAAGATTTAATAATTATGGTATAGTCCACGTTGATGCCACCCTATTATTCCACATTTGATGCCTCTTTATTATTGTGTACAGTGTATATGACCTTGTGGACCTTATGTGGAAGAAAAAAAGAAAAAGACTAAGATTTTGTGGGCTTCAAGCATTGAATAATACTTGTAAAACACATATGCAGGCAGATAAAGGTAAAGCTCACAGGCATACTTGTTAGGTTACTATATACACACTTTCACCTACTGCTAGTAAACCCTTAACCTGCCATAAATCATACCGTTTGGCACATTAAACTTCCACCACCAAAGGGGGAGCAGAGCACTCACAGCAGTTGCTTTCAAAATGACTGAAACCTGGCAGTTTATAATTTATTAGATCAAAATGTTCATGAGGGGTCGGTGTATCACTATTGTGTACATATCATATGTAGCATGATAGTAAACACTGAAGATAAACCTGCAATGCTGGGTGGTAACTGGAATATGTTAGCCTTTACACATGTCACAATTAATTGTCAGTTAAAACTGTTGCCAGACTGACAAGGAACAATCATTCTATGAAACTGGTCCTTTCTTCTCAGTGATTCATTTCGATTTAACTACAAGAATTCAAAGTCATCTTGAAAAGTGCAAAATCAGCCATTTAAGAATACAATAGCCTCAAGTTTTATGAAGGGGGGGATGAGGGGTGGGGAGGACATTTTTAATGCAATATGATAATTTTATACCATGGACGGAGTACATTACTGACAAACTTGCATAGGCATGACAACCATTATGTGCTGTCAGTACCCAATGCTTTCCACATGAGACCTCATAAATATATGTATGCGTCCACGGCCTAATTGGTTAAGGTATCCGCATTTAAAGCAGGAGGCCTGGGTTTGAATCTTGGTGGAAGATTTTTCACTGTTCTGGATTTTCCAACTCATTACAATTTCAATACAAATATATATATAAATATTCCAGAAAAAAAAAACTTACCTTCATCAATCATGGCAAGGGTTCCAAGTACTTTGACCTTCATTACCTCACCCCTAGCTGCTACCTAAATGTTTGAAGTAAACAAAATATTAAACTTATTTACATACATATCCTGTGATCTACATACTGTGCATGTACATTTATGCAACGTATTAAGAAGATAGGTTGATGCTTGCCAGGTGGTTTTGTTATAAAATACAACTGCAGAAGTGAATAACAACCTAATATAGTCCTGGATTTGGTTTATAATGAATGCAGCCCTTTAGGAAGGGTCTCTTTTTTTTTTGGGAGGTGGGAATGGGGTTGCAGGGTGTGAAGGCTACGATTGTAGGATGTCTTCTATGAAAACTACAGAGAACAAAGCCTAGGGTTTACAGAAACTTACCGAGGTGGTCAATTTGTGTTTGACTTTATGACCCTTTTTCTTCTTTGGACCAGAAAATTTAGGACGGAGGGCAGGTAAGATAATAAACTAAAGGGCATTACCATAATCTGATATTTGCTCTAACATTTCTCAAGCCACATTGTCTGTTAAATATTTTAATTGTCAATCTACAAGTACAAAATGAAACTGGGAGATAACTAAAACATGGCATCTGACTGTGTCTCTTTGTGAGATCAATCTTCAATTACACCCAAATATAAAATTTTAAATAAAAATGAAAAATAAATTAAGACACGGACCTTGTAACCAATTTCACATACATCCAATGGGTCGTTGTCTCCTTTACATTTAGTGTTCTTGTCCGTATGATTAGGGTCCTCCCAGGTCTGTCAAAAGAAAAACAATTTCGATTATTAATCGGGAATTTTGCAAACATAATTTACACGATGACAGTCAGGGTCCTTTCCCTTTCATGACAAATGCTAAGTTCACATCATGATACTACTCTGACTAGTTTGGAAACATTGCATGTGAACAAAATCAATCGGGAGATTTTTTGACTTTTTCAACAGATCTTTTCTCACATGTTTTATCTTGAAATATCAATATTGCTTATTTGCTTTGACAGGATTTGCTATGATTGCACAAAAACTCTGAGGAAATTGTCTATAAAATCTTTGAAATAGTTTTGGTCATCTCTTTCTTGGGTACATACTGTTCCGTCCTACTCTCAACCATTCTGGATTGTCAAAGTGGTACAGCAGAAACAAAAGTGAGAGGTTTCTGCAACTTGGCACAACAACTTGGTAATTTGATATCAAAACTAGTTTTTACCTCCTTTTTTTTTACCAACACATGATATGATGAAATAATCAATTCCATGCACTATTTAACATTTCTTTCTGAGGTAATCCATAATTTGTAATTTCTGAAATGGAGACAATTAGTCCACGTGTCAGAAAGGTTCTTGTGGACTCTATGAGGGGGTAGCGTGAGAAAACGCCTGGTAAACTTGAAGTGGTTGGTCACTGGGTTAGGGTCAGCTCTACAAGAGTTATCTATTTGCTCTAGATATGACAAAATAAAAGTGAAGCAGTTGTGTGGAGACAGGTACTGTAAGTGAACAATGAACTCAATTCCCAGAAAAAGGGTTTAAATTTGAAAGATTTTACCAGAAATAAAAAAGAACACTTTGGACAGTATTCTATTCCACAAATTACCAAAAAACAATTGAGAGACAGCAAACTGATTCCTAAAGTTCTTTGGAGATTGGACACCACTCACGTTGGGGAGAGCACCATAGTTCTAAATGTATCCATAGCATGTTGGCCTCATATGACCTTTGACCTCCAATACACACAAGAACACTTTTTCAATTGAGGCATCCTCAAATAATCAAGAATGAAGACAAGTTCAAATGACCCATTTACCCACATCACTCACCTGTGGGAGAGCACCATAGTTCCAAATGTATCCGTGGTGCGGGAAACAGTTCTTGACGTACCTCAGTTTCCCTTTCTTCACATCTTGTTTGATGGGGTTCATCCCCCCCTTTACAGATATCTA